>CAIGRF010177792.1:0-23266 GCA_903798235.1 Fraxinus ornus
TGCTAATTTTTACAACAAAATTATGTGTGTTCAGTTTAAACAAAATAATTGTTATATTTAAATTTTAGGTATAGTTTGATTCCTTTTTTTTAAATACATTCTTCTTTCTTCTTTCAACCGCACATTTTTCAATAAAATAATATTAAATTCAAATTCAAAACTATTCATTATTTTTAACCACATATTCTCTATCAAATCACTATTCCAAAATGTACTTTTTGCAAAAATAAAAATAAAAATGGGCATCAAACGTGGGCTCTTAATATTTTATTGCTGACTGCAGTCGACACTTTCATAAATTATTTAATTTTTTACGTCTGCACCACACTCTGGTTGAGGATAATTCAATTGTTACAGCTTACAACTTTATTGGATTATTTTTAATATTATGTAATTAAATATTAATAAACAACATCTCTGTTACGATTGTTGATTTTCGATGTTGACTGATCAACGCTGACTGGTCAACGTCTACCCTGGCTGGGATGGTTGTTGGGTCCGTCCTTGACTATCACAGCTCCACCTTGTTTCCAATCCATCACCATAGCTCTATCTCAAACTTTGGACTTGTTATCATCTTCAGCGAAACCTTAGAATTTAAGTCATGAACTTTGATACAACTTATTGGGAAAACATCCCACCAAAACCAGAAACTAAAAAAACCACAAAACAGCCAAAATGAGAAAAATATAAATGTAAGGTGGTTTGACGAATCGCCATCAACCACATGATACAAAGAATTTATTAGTTGAGATAGCCTCACGATGCAATGTTTTCCTCACCCTCACTGTTTCCTATACGTAGTTCAACGCTCAACGTACACCACAAACACGCATTGTATCTTCTATTTTTTTTTTCACTTTATTTCTCAAATGGTGTGTTTAATTGATTTTATTTTCTTGAAAAATGTCACTTTTTCACTTAAATTCTTACTTTTGGAGTGTTTGATTAATTTTTTTATGGAAAGTATTTTTCAAAAATTGGTCACGTAACCATATTTTCCTCAAAAATAGGAAAAAATGTTTTCTTTAGGGAAGGGTAGGTTTTTCTATTTCTAGGCAATTCTCTCCTTCTCTCTCATATACTCACCCATAAAAGATGAATAAGTGTAACATTTTCATGATTGAAAATTAAATATATCAAACAAATTTAATTAGTAATTTTCGTGCACAAAAGTTATAGGTAAATATGTTGTCTAGAACTTATTTTCATTCCATACTTGCAATCAAATGCACTATGACTACTTATCTCATACGTAAATTTTCACGATTGTCTGGTAGATGTCTTTCTCTCTTGCCGAATTCACGCCACACATTAGCTGCACTTTTTTGTTGTCTCACACACAATTTTATTTTTTATTTTTTTATTTTTTTTTGCTACCCTCAAATTCTTTCTAGAACCAAAGAAGAATTTAGCTACACGGTTGGTGAAATATGAAATGGCAAAGGAAGTTTCGGATCATTTGGAGAAGTTCTACACTAAGTTATACACTAAGCCTCCATTTGGTAGGCATTATCTATGGCAAGAATGCATTTTTGTGTCAAATCAAGAGGGCTCCACCGCTGGCTACTTTGTTCCCTGGCTAATCAATTTCTCTGTTAAATTAGTATAATGCCCTTTTGTGAAATTTGGCAAGTCAGTGGGTAAGAATTGATTGAGGGTAGAATGGAGAATGTTAACAAAATTATTCATAGTGAGAGCACATGTTCTGTCAGACAGGTACTATTGCAACGGTCGGAAAACGTCTACAAATTGGCAAGAATTGGTATCAAATAGAGGCTAAGTCTAACTTTGCAAAGATGTATCAATTGGAGAATGATATACGAGCTCTTCAATAGAAAGTATGAGCATTCCTGAGTTTTACACTATTATAACTTCGATTTGGGATGAGGTGGCTCTTATTTGGGATGTTCCTTACGTGCTTTCAGGTCCTCCGAATCTGTAAGAGCCACTCAGATATTTCTTCCTTATGGATCTTTGACTTAGGCAATTCCAAACACATCATCTAACTCAAGATTCTTTGATGGCTTGCGTCCTTCTAACTCTTCTATGTATGTTGTGATTGCTGATGGTACATCATTACCTTTAGCGAGTGTTGGCTCTTTTAACACACATAATTTATCGCTTTCAAACGTTTATTTTGTTCTAGCTTTTTACTTTGAATCTTATTTCTACTGGCCAATTGTGTGACTCTAGATATTTAGTTCCATTTTCTTCTACTACTTGTCATGTGTAGATCCTCGAAATCATAAGCTAATTGGGATAAGTCGTAGACAATGAGGGTTATATGTTCTGGACAATTTGAGACCACCATACGTTGTGCTTCTAGCATTGACTTGTCATCTTTCTCTTTGAATTCATCGTCTTCTAGTTTTTATTTGTGGCACTCTCGCATTGGACATATTTTTGCTAGTTGTTTGAAATTTTTAGTTTCTAAACCTCAATTGGGAGATTTGAAAACTCGTGATATTTTTTTATTCTGGTGATTGCAAATTAGCTAAAATTTTTGCTTTACATTTTCTTCGAAGTGTTTTTCATTTTATTGCACAAATTGATCTTATTCACTTCTATGCGTAAGGACCTACTCCTATTGCTACAAATTGAATGTCTGAATATTATGTCTCTTTTATTGATAATTATAGTCTTTATTGTTGGGTTTATCTTATGAAACGACATTTTGACTTTCTTTCTATTTATCATTCTTTTAGAACGCTTATTAAAACTTAACATTCTGTTGTAATTAAGTGGTTTAGATGTGACTTTGGTGGAGAGTATACTTCGACTTGTTCTTCTGAATTTCTTGCTCTTGATGGCACAATTCATCAAACCTCGTTTATTAATACCCCTACAACAAAATGGTGTTGCTGAACAAAAACATGGGCACATTGAAGAAATTGCTTGTTCCCTTCTCTTGTCTACCAAAGTTCCCAATGAATTTTGGAGAGAAGTGGTTGTTACTGTTTTTTTTTTAATTAATAAAATGCATCTTCTCACAATTAAGGTTTATCAACCTTTGAAACATTGTATAGACATCCTCCTGATTACTCATCATCGAGAGTCTTTGACTGTACTTGCTTTGTTCCTCTTCATGATGTCGAACATAGTGTGTTGACATCTCGCTCTGTTATATATGTTTTCTTGGGTTATGAGCATGGACAAAAGGGTTATCTATGTTTTAATCCCATTAATAAGAAATTATATGTTTCTCGTCATGTCGTGTCTCTTAAGCACAAATTCCATTCTTTTCTATTTCTGATAATACTCATGGAGTGACTAAAATTGACCTAATTCGTATAGATCCATTCTCTAATGATATTAACATACCACATTTCCATGCCCTATATACTGTTGATTTTTTATGTCCTACAGGTACATATGCGCCGGCTCATGATACCCTTACTCCTTCTATAGCTTCCTATGCACCTCATGAGATTGTTAATCTAGCTCATGCTTCCTCCCTTTCTCGATATTCTTAACGTAATCGTAAGTCTACTCAATTACCTGATTTTGCTTATTCTTGTTGTTCTGAGACATTTTGTTGTTTTCTAACATCCATTCATAAGCTATCTAGACCCTCTTTCTATAAAGAAGTTATTCTGAATCCTCTTTGACGACAGATTATGGCTGATGAACTCTCTGCTCTACATAAGATAGAACTTGGGACTTGGTTGCATTGCCTTTGGGTAAACATGCTATTAGTTCTCGTTCGATTTATAAGATTAAAACAAAATCTGACGATACGTTGAGTGCTATGAGGCTAGATTAGTTGTTAAGCGTTTAAATCAGTAGTATGGTATAATTATGAGGAGACTTTTTGCTCATGTTGCCAAGATGACCATTGTTCGTACACTTATTGCAGTTGCATCTATTCGTTAGTAGAGTCTCTCTTAGTTGTATGTCAAAATGCCTTTTTGAATGAAAATTTCCAAGATAAGGTTTTTATCGCTCCTCCTACTGGTCTTTCTCACTGTGCTGGATATGTTTCCAAGCCTAAGAATGCACTTTATGGACTCAAACAAGCACCTTGTGCTTGATTTGAGAAATTTCTCACTACCTCTCTTGGTTTTTAATCCAGTCATTATGATTCAACCATATTCTTTAGATACACCTCAACTAGTTGGATTCTACTTTTGCTGTATATTGACTATATGATTTTTATGGCAATTACATTGATGGGATTGCAGATATGAAATTAGAATGGCTCGTTGTTTTGAAATGAAGGACTTAAGTAAATTGTCTTATTTCTTGGGGATCGAAATTGATTTTTCTCCTAGAGGTTAACTTCTCTCTCAGTCCAAGTACACTATGGATGTTTTGAGGGTGCTAGTCTTATTGATCTTAAATTGCTGATACTCCTCTTGAGTCCACCTCTCAATATTCACCCTTTAACGGTGTACTCTTGACTATTCCCACTTTATATCGCATCATTGTTGGATGTCTGGTTTATCTTACTATCACACCCGATATTGTTTATGATGTTCACATTGTTAGTCAGTTTGTTTCAACTCCTACTATAATTCATTGGGTAGCTATTGTTCGTATTTTGCACTATCTTCGTGGTGCTTGTTTTCAGAGTTTGTTGTTTCTATTGACCTCCTCTTTAGTGCTCCATGCCTACTTTGATGCTGATTGGGCCGATAACCTTACTAATCACAAGTCAACTTCTAGTTTTTGTATATTCTCTTATCTCTTGGAAGAGTAAGAAACATATTGTTGTTTCCCGTTGCTCTAGTGAGGTAGAGCATTGAACTATGGCATCTACCTGTAAACACTGGTGTTCCTTTGTCCTTTCCAACCCTTGTCTATTGTGATAATTAAAGTACTATTGAAATCTCTCATAACTCTGTATATCATGAGCGTACAAAGCATATTGAGATTGACTATAATCTGGTTCGCCATCATCTGCAGTCCGGCACTATTTCCCCACCTTTTGTTTCTTCATCATTGAAGATTGCTGACTTCTTCAAGAAGACTCATGTAGTTTATCTTGCTTGACAAACTATGCTGCTTCTTGTTGTAGCATCGTGAGTTTGCGGAAATATTAGCCATATATAGCATATTTAATTTACGCATATCATTATTTAGTTTCCTTCTATTGTAGATTTCCTTTTTGTTTTGCTCTTTTTGTAATATATAAACCTCTAATTATTTTATTAGAAGCCTACTTTTTTGGTGGTTCAATAAAATGTTTTCTTCTTCTTCTTCACTTAATTCTTAATTCTTCTTCTCCTTTGGTTGGTTTATCAAATTTGTTTGTATTGTTTTCAGAATCTTGGTACTAAGCACAGTATACTCGGTGCCATGCATATTGTAAATCATCATTTTCCTAATTACGTATTGAAGTATTTTCCCCAATTATATTAGGAATCATTTTCTCATAAGAAATAATTTTTCACTCAAAAATCTAGTTGTTGAATTGAAACTTTAATTAGACTAACGTTTTCACGCCTAATTTAATTATACCAAGTTGAGTCAATCTCAACATGTGGAAACGAACTTACCGTCTTTGTTCCTATGTGGACAAAATAAACTTGTGTAGAAGCATCGGGTTTGTGGGGCATGCTAAACTCGTGCTTTGGTGAGGGACTTGAAGATATAATCCACACTATTTTCTATATCGGGTCTCAACACGGAAGCTTTGTGAAAATTTCAAATTGATGTCGGTTTTTGGGGCAAACAGAATACAATTGAACAAAGGGGTTGATCAGAAACCATGACGGATAGTGGTGGTGCGCGACATGTCCAAAGTGAAGGTCAATGTGTTTTTCTCAGTCAATTGCGCTTCAAGATGTGCTGCAGTTTATGGCCAGTGCTTCTTTACATCTCATAAGTGGAATAAAGTGACTCATTAACTCACTTTTCTGATTTCCATTCTCTCTGTGGTTCATGGGGATATAAATTAATGAACAAAATGCTTTTAATTTCAAATTTACAAAGCCGTGGTAATTGCATCCATGGCTTGCCTTGCCTTCGAGATCGCGCTAGACACTTTAGTACTTTCAATGAACTTAAACAAGTTAAAACATAAAAATATATTCGTTACATAATGCTTTTACATAATGCTTGCCTTCGAGATCGCGCTAGACACTTTAGTACTTTCAATGAACTTAAACAAGTTAAAACATAAAAATATATTCGTTACATAATGCTTTGACATCTAATTTCACGAATATGCCACTTCAAAATACTATAGTTGTCCAAAATACTATATATATAGGCAAAAATGAAAAAAAAAAAAAAATCCAAATTTCCAATGTGTAAATCCAACATGGGCCTATAATGACCTTGTCAAAGTTTCAATAGGCCTGACCTATTCATGATCCTAACTTCTTTTAAGTGAAATGAAGGCCAATTATTACTGCAGAATGTCTCCACTATTGAAATTTTAGGATTTATTGGCCCGCATTTTGACCCCACAACACCAAACGTCTAGCTCCGTCCCTGCATGGGGATATAAATTAATGAACAAAATGCTTTTAATTCAAATTTACAAAGCCGTGGTGATTGCATCCATGGCTTGCCTTGCCTTCGAGATCGCGCTAGAAACTTTAGTACTTTCAATGAACTTAAACAAGTTAAAACATAAAAATATATTCGTTTCATAATGGTTTGACATCTAACTTCACGAATATGCCACTTCAAAATACTATAGTTGTCCAAAATATGCCAGAATTCTAGATTATATTACTTGAAAAATAAATTGTGGAAGATATATATGTATGTAGGCAAAAATGAAAAGGGTGACAAAAAAAAAAATCCAAATTTTCAATGTGTAAATCCAACATGGGCTTATAATGACCTTGTCAAAGTTTCAATAGGCCTGACCTATTCATGATCTAAACTTCTTTTAAGTGAAATGAAAGCCAATTATTACTGCAGAATGTCTCCACTATTGAAATTTTAGGATTTATTGGCCCGCAAAAGAAACAAAGACATTTTTTGCATGCAAAACATTGATAGAAATAGCACTAAAATGAGGCATTTTACCATTCGTAAAATTATTCTCTCTTAAACTTTAAGTTTAGCTCCACATTTGAAGTTTTTAGCACAAGAGATATATAAAAAAAAAAATGCTTCTCGTGTTCTTTCTTGTTCACAAGTCGACTTCCTTCAACTTTTCTCCCTTCTCTTTGCCCAGCATTGAATTTCAACTCATGTCATGACTCGTGTTTGTATTAAAAGTATTGAAGTTTTGCAAATATAAAAAAATGTTAACCCGATTCTATTGTTAAGGTTAGGTATAATTTTTGTATAATTTTTGTATAATTAATGACTCTTTTCGGTTTTTGTAAGATTCGAACCCTGGTCCGAATTTTTGTGCTTCCAGAATTTGTGTTGAAGTCATGTTTATGGTTATTGCAACTTTATTAATGATGCACCTTTAACTGGATTGAGACACGTGATTACATCTTGGCCGTCTCTTTTGCTTTCAGATGGTAGTGATGTTTCACTTGGCACTCGTTTGAGGGTTTTCATTTTGGCTGAGTGCTACGGTTTTGAAGGAAGTTTTTTCGTCTGCCTAGGGTTTTCTCTTGTGTTCTTCTTCTCTCTAAGTTTTGATTTGAGACTTGCAATCTGTAATCTTTAGCTCCTATTTTATGATATTTTGACTAAATATTTGTAAGAGGGTTTACGTTCTCTTGAGTTACTGTCTCAGTGGGTTTATGAAGATTTTTGGTGATTCTTTGTGGATCAATCGTCGTGTCTTTGAGAGATAAGTGTTCTTGGTTGAACTTTTGTAACGTTCGTTGTTATTTTGGGCTATATAGTGGAACCGAATATAATCCAATTTATTGGATGCTCATGGGGATGTAGACATTAGAAGTGGTCGCCTAATCTACGGGGTTTAGGTCGAAAGAAATCGCTTGTGTTGTTTTTAATATCTACACTTTTATTTTTTATGAGATCGTTTTATTGTTGCTTCTTGACATTAATATCGTGTGTTTCTGACCCTATATTTTTTCTTATAGGGATGGTTAACAATTCATTAAATTATCTAGCCCGTCCAACTCAAGCCTTTTATAGAATTGTGAGGCCTAACAAGGCCACATGCACAGGCTGGGTATGACCACTAGCCACCACAAGAACTTTTATTTTATTTTGGGGACAAAACACCATCAACATCTTGGCGAAATTTTTAGGCCCCAAAGGCAATTAAGAGTACCCCGACCATGTTTTAGAAATACGAAAATGAAGTAGCCACCACTAGATGCTCTCTCGTGTCTAGGCACTCGAACTCATAGTAGCGAGCCAGGCTAACTACAGCATAAGCGTTTGGTTCCCGATAAATTTTACAACTCCATTTGTATCACATAATTAATTTATAATATCATTTGAGATCCACATATTAGATATAAAATTTTTTTAACAATCTTTATATAGTTGTGGCCTTGTATATTTTGGATTGAGTGAAAGGACATTTACATTATGGTGTTAAAATGCACTTTTAAACATTCATGCATCTTGCATATATTTGTTTCCTCAGCCGCATTTGCCTTTCTAGTCGAATTGACATTGTAATTTATGAGTGGGGAAGAATGTTGTTATATTGTTCCTTTTTTTTTTAGGCTCGAGTTTATTAATTTTTAGCCTAAAAGTTAGTGGGAGAGTCACATGGGGTGATCGCCCCCACAACATTTTTTAATTTTTCTTTATGTACGGGATTCATATAAAAAAATATTATTATACATAATAGTTAATACATTTAAACTTTGTCCCTCCAATAATTGTTCATTTTTACGTAAAAATCCTGACTCCATCACTACCTGCCATATCCACGTGTAACTTGCTCGTGAATATATTTACAGATGCGGAGAACTAGGTATACTAAAGGTTTCTCTCTTCCTAGAAAAAGTTGGATTAAAGTTTAACTTGATTCAAACAGATTATGACTTTTTTTTGCATATTCGAAAGTTAATTTAAACACTCCACGTGATCACTTTATTAATTATACCCAATTATTCATTTTAACTTTTGAATATATCTGCTGAGAGAGAGAGAGAGAGAGAGAGAGAGAGGAAATGTAAATCTTTTTTTTTTTTTTAAATTGAAAACGATATTAATGTAGAGATTGACACTATTCTCTACTTGTTAATGGCATAAACTGAAGAGATGTAAACCTTACTTTCTCTCAACAAGAGAGAATTCTTATGATTAATGGGATTTCAATAAATTCCTCCCAAAGATTGTCTTGAACAGATGGTACAATAGGGAAGACTGGCTTCTGTAGTATGGCAAGGTTTCTTAGTCATGGCCGGGTTCAATATCTTGTATAAAATTGACAATGACATTAGAGAAGAAGAAATGTAAAGTTTTTTGCATTAATAAAGTTCACATCTGGTAATAATTTAGTTTCGATTTGAGTTCAAATTTAGCAGGCTTTAAAGCATCCTGAACTACATTTAGATGGTGTAATTGTAGAATTATATTCCAGTATGAGGTTCAAAATACTCGAGTTTAATCTCTTCATTTTTCACCTAGTACCAATTTGTGCAATAATATTTGGAGTCGGAAAACTGTTAGGACACAGTTTGTGATAATGCCCTATTTTGGTCAATACAAAAATAAAAAAATAATCTTTTTATTTCAAGTAGCATTAAACTTTCATATCAATGATCACTAGGGAATCAAAGACGATTCAAACAACTTGGGTGAATGAGGAAATTTTTTGACGGGGTCCTTTCAAGAATTAAAAAAAAAAACAATTTAAATGGAAAAAATTATTATCGGCGAAAACAAACATGGTACTTGACGAAATCCAGTATTTTTTGGCTGTTTGTATCGAATTAATGAAGACCATATCAATCAGCGATTATTGACACAATTTTATCTGTGATGCAATCACAATCACTAATGGTGCTTACGTCGTTTATTGCCGCTAGCAAGAAATATATTTTTACTTCACTTTTTCAACATTTCATCGGCGAAGAAAGTAAAGAATAATTTTATTACATTTCCCACATTTTTCAACACCATGTCCCTTATTGTGTTTCTTATGATAAAACTTAGTTCCATATTTCATGAATTTCATATGAACTTACATTCAAACTAGTTTCTAGAATTGAACGAAAGAAAAGGTGTTCTTTCTTTTCTTTTAATTCATCTGAAGGGAATTTTGCACTATTAGTTCCAAATATACGAACTTGTTACAACTTTATTTTCAAATCATATAAAGATCATTAGTTTGAATATTTGAAATTATAATAAAAAGAATAAACTCAATATGCACAAAAGGGTGTGTTGACAATAAAATAAAATTAATTTATTTATTTTCTAATTTGTAATTTAAGCTTTTAAGTAAAATCAAATTATTAGATAAAACGTACTTTGAAATTGAAATTGAAATTGCTATGTCCGACAAAAGGCAAATAGTGAGATGGCCCAACCTCTTGTTCAATTATTTCAATGTAAAGATGTTGTAATTTTAATGGGTGGCACTTTCAATCAAGAATCATACAGAAATTTTAGGAAGATATGTGGGATTGTTGCAATTGAAAGCACCAAAAGTTACTATCAAAAGGGGTGAAAAATATTCTCTCAGAAAGCAAGTGATTGTGAAGGAATTACATATCCCACTAAACAAATGAAAGTGACAACTTAGGGTTTGTCTCCTTGTTAGGTGGGTTAGGGTAAATGACAAACCAAAACCATTTCCACAATGGGAATGATTTACATTATTCACCATTATCTTTTCTACAGTGCTTTCTTCTTTTAACACAATGCTTGGTGTATAAATCAGGACAACGATAGTTTTACCTTATATGCCTGGTCATGGTTAAAAATTACAACAGCGTTTTTTAGAAAATGACTTTTAAACATAACCAAACATGTTCGAAATCTGATTGATGAATGTAAGTAAATAGCTACTAAATAATTTCAATATTGCATTTTGAAATAGCCCTTTCTTTCTCTCTAAGTCCTGTTAGGCCCCCCCATTATTCTGCATTATATTATAATTCACTTTTCTCTCTCTTCTTATTCACTCTTTTTTAACCATACATTCTCTAAAATATTACTATTCTTCTCATTATAATATGAAACTATTTAGGCCAAACGGGTTTGAGAAAATAATGAGGTTTTAAGAGTTCATGTAGAAATTTTGAATGTCGTATTTTGGAGGATAATATCTAAACAAAGAAATTACAATACAATAATATTATGATTTTGCGATAATACAAAAATTTGTTGCAATAAGTGATTGAGCTCAACACTTTTTTTAAGTTTGCAAATATTGTTACAAATAATATAAGTATCAAATAATATAAGGCGACATAATATGAATTTTGAAATTATTCATACTTGAATTATTGTACATTGAAGCATTATTTTTATAAAGTTATGAGTTATTTTTTATTGAAGTTATATTCTCAAATAAATATGTACAATAGTAATAAGTCTATTGCGATTCAAGAAATTGAAAATTATCATTTTTGAAAGTGTTTTGCAATGAATATCTATTGTTTCAAAATTATATTTGTAACGATTTTATATGTTTAAAATAGAATTCCCGACGTCACAAATAAAGATAAAATAAATTAGGTAAAAATTATACCTAGTTGAAACGACGAACTTTTTGAGTTACGTAATGAATTCAAATACAAGCACAACATGTCGCATAAACAAATATCCATTGTCACAAAATAATTTGCCCAACAATTTTATATATTGTAAAATAAAATACATAAAAATAAATAAATAATCACAAAATAAGCTAGGCAACAACTATATATCCTTGCACAAATGATGACGTGACAACCTTCTTGTGTTGCAAAATAAATTTAATTACAAACATAACTTGTTACATAGTAAACTGTACTACAAATGTTGAATATCTTGAAATATATTATGCAACACGTCAAACGCACTGTAAGATGAATTTCGTGACAAACATAATATATTATTAAAAATATATTACAACAACCATGTGTTGTTGCAAAATATAATAGATAACACATGTTATTCTTTTAATATAGTATTCACAATGAACATTTTTTCTCGCAAAAAACTTTATTGGAATAATCATAGCAACAAATTGACTCGTTGCTCTTTTAATTTTTCGCGACATATATATGTTGCGACAACATTATAACGACAAATATCTTGTTGTTATTTTGTACTTTTTACGTAAAACGAATAATATTACAAATCTGTTAATGTGATGAATAATCGAAAGTTGTTGAAAAATACATTATATGACTCATAGCGTGACAATACCTGCAATAAACATATTGGTGTCGAGATATAATTTTACAATTTTTTTTTGTTGCAATTTCGGTATTATTATTATTATTTTTTATTTTTTTATTTTTTGTAGTGTTACTCTCAAATTACACCAAGTAATTTCAAAATTATTAGCGTACATAAATGTATTCGAATCAATGTCATCCTGACTTTTGAGAATTATGTGCTGGGCTTTCAATGAAAATGAATTTTGATATAGCTAGGACAGTACAATGAATTCACTAATAAATTAATCTTTGAACTTAATTAGTTCTACTAAAAGATTGAATTTTAGAGAAATGACTTAGATATTTATTTAAATTTAGTCTACATTGCTTCATCTCTCGTGCAGGCATAATTCATTTTATACCAAATGTTTGATAGTGTACAATTTATACACAAGGGTCACATTAATATTGAAATATGGACATCGATATGCTCTAATATTATATAAAAGCAACTCTATAAAAAAATTAAAGTTTTTAAAAGGAGATATATTTGTTTAAGCTTAGTCTACGATACTCTCCCTTTCATGGCTTGTTTCATTTTCATCAAACGTCTGAAACGTGTATAATTTAAAATTTAGATTAAGCTTTGTAAGAAGAGATATATTCATTTATTTAAATTTAGTTAATAACATTATGAAAACTACAATGACAAACTAAAATGGTGATAACTCACCCAGAAAATTAGCATATTCAGTAGTGTTCTTGATTCTAAAAAACGTAGTTTACGATTTAAAGAGTATGTTCAATAATTTTTGAAAATAAGGAGTTAGAATTTTTTATGCAAGTCCAACCCACAATATATTTATTCTTAATTTTACTTTCTCTCGTAAGCAATTAAGGCATATAGAGAATAAAAGAATTTTTTTGTGAAAACCAAAGAGGTTAAAATTATAGAAGTATGACTAAAATATTAAAATTATCAAATAATAGATAATGATTGTTGTGCATAAAAATTTGTAAAATAATAAATAGAAGTAAAACAAAGAGTGTGTTTGACTCTTTATTTACTAGTAATGCTACGTATTAGTTTTAAAACATTAATTTAAGTGATAATAATGTGATTTAAATGAAGGGTACAATTTAACGAGTCACTTAATTTTATCTTCCATTGAGTTTATCACATAATGTTACTTAAAATGATGTTATAGCATCAATCATTCGTCATATTTATATAAACTGACTTTCCTTATTTTCTTGTCTTAATTATATAATCATATTTTTTTATTGAGAATATTTTGTTTTTTTCGTTTACTTATAACCAATTTACTACTAATTGTTGATAATTAAATAAGGGTACATTAGGAAAATTTTTTATATAAATTATTTTTTCAATATCATTAAATAAGATTTCTTAATTCGTGTGAAAAATAAAACCAACATATATAAATGAGACGGAGGGAGCACTAGATAACATTAATCTTTATTTACGTTTCATTTTTAATGGAGTACATTAAAGCCTATCCGGCTTATCTTGCCTATCGCTCATAATGAGTGTCGTAATCATAGTCTTTTAGTTGACCCACAATGTCTCTGTATTATTTATAATGCTAATGTCATCTCAATTTATTGAGTAATGTTGTTATTTAGTTCTACTGAGATTTCAACTCTAGTATAGATAGTATTGATGTGACATTAAATGATAAGTGAAATATTTTATTTAGTCTATCATTTCATGCCATCTAAACTGAGTTTGTAACTTTAGTGAGGTTACGTAGCATTATTCTACTTCATTAATCTAGATCTCTTAATTAGTCTGGAAATTAGTGAAATTAAGTGGTCAAGTTAAAGTTAAAGATGTGCCAACTGCCACATTTATTATTTTCTGCTTAGTCAATGTGGTCTTTCATGACCCTTTTTTGAGTTTCATTTCGTACATGTGTCATACCACTTGGTCGTCCTCATTCTTGATCCAATAGTAAAATTAAGCTTTTTCGTATGGTGAAAATTGAATAGTAATGACTAGTAGCAATAGTACAAGAAATTAGGCTTTACCATTTGGTGAAAATGAAATAATTGCGAGACGTACACTAGTTAAAATGAGAGGATAAAAGTTTTTAATTGAAATATCATAATTGTATCGGTTGATTTGAAGTGCATCTTAAGCTTAACATGATTAAAATATTGACTCGAGTAACACTGAATCTTGAGAGAGCAAACTTAGGAATTATGTCGAGTTGGTCACTTGTGCTTTTATTTTGAAAACATAGGTTATGGATCACATATAAATTTAACATCACAAAAATTATGATTTCTTATAAGTTAATCTTGATTATAGATGTTTTGAACATAGTTATTAAAACCGACCTGACCCAATCGAGTCGGCCCAAAACCCGCCAAACCGGGAAGTGTGCGGCCGGTTAGTACATTTTGACCGAAAAGCGTATGAACTGCTCAAGAATCAATAAAACTAATAAAAGTGATGTGAACTTTATGAACTAGCAATGATCCATCGATTGAATCATTAATTCACCGATTGAACCAGTGATTTGGGTTAATGATCGGGTCAAGTCTGATAACTATGATTTTAAATGTTTCCATTTTCTTGTTATGCTAATTCTATACTGTTCTATTTCTCGTAAATACCGACAAGAATTCATTGTTATCAACAATTAAACATGTCTAAGTATTAGTTGTCATTGTAAATGTATATGCATCACTAATTTGAGTAATTAGAATAACCTAAGATTATTATAAACTTGAATACCCTAATTATTCAACATTAGTTGGATAACTGGAAATAATTAATTTTTTGAATAAGAAACTAAAATCCATTTAGGGAATGAAAAGGGAAAATGTGGGTAATCTGTCTTTTCCTCAGTCGACAGATGGAACAACAAGGGAAAATATATATATGGCCAAGACAGACCCCGATAGGGAGCGCCATGTATGACCAGGGCTCAAATGACAAATGGTGGCTAATTACCTTCCCTTTTCTGTAATTTAAAATTAATATTATGCAATTTACAAATTAATATCTTCTTTAAAGATGTCATATACCTTTATCTAATATATCGAACTTTTAAATTAATTTTGAGGGTAATGCAAACGCTATATTTTTTTTTTTTATCTTGTCAAGCTGTGTTTATCAAAATAAGCCATGTGTTATCAGACATAACGAAGAAATCCGAGTTAGAGTTCATTCATCTGGTAGTGAGCTTAGTACTTATACTTTTAAGAAATTATTCTCTTAATACTTGTTCACACAACTAAAAAAATTTGATTTATACCTAAAGTACTGAATTTAAACAATTTATTCTTAAAATCCTTAAGTGTACTATAAAAATGTGAAATATTTCAAATTGTAAAAGTTGCCTAAGGGCTAAAATAATTTATAATGCATTGTCTTTGACCAGTTGTATTAAAAGCATTACAATTCAACACAAAACATGAACTATTTCAGGCCCCTGGCTTATGCTATGTTGTATTTTTGACACTTGGATATCATCTAAAGGACAATTATTTCCTCCCTTGGGCGACGGGGAAAAGTTATGAAATTGAAATAATATCATATACACATCAATTTGGTTTGATTCCTATAAATTTAATTTTTTACAAAAATTGGGTTTATATATCCATTCGGTTCTCGAATTAGCTATTGAAGTCGATAAAAAGACTATTTATCTAATTTCTTCATTTTTGAAGTTTTGACATTTAAGTACTCAATGTTGTTTTTCTTAACCTTATTTTAGTTTCATTTAGTATAGATGCTATGAACTTCCCTGTTTTGTCTTGAGACAAAGATACTCCATCATTAATTCTTGATGGAAGGTGAGATCTCCAATGGTAAATGGTTTGTCTACAACTAGCACTTTACAAGAAATCAAGTCTTTTCATGCGGTGAGAATTCAATAGGAGGGACTTACAAGTTGAATAATTGAGAGAATAAAAGTTAGCTTATGCGTCATTTCTTAATATATAGAGAGAAAAGAAGTTGATCAATTATATGTCAAATCTTAGAATAATGTCTAAAAAGTAGAGTTTGATTGAAAATGGTATGGTATCGTCATACGTCAAATCTTAAAATATAGTGTCTATAAAGTAAGTCTGATTGAAAACGATATAGTACTCCCCGTTGATATGAAGTGCATCTTAGGCTTAATATGCTTTTAAATTATTCACTTGCGTAACTTGCAATTTTTGAACAATGAGATTTGGGATCACGTCAATTTAGACACTTTGATTTTCATAATGTTAGGCAAGAACAACAATTTACCCAAAAAAAAAAAAAAAAAAACTTATTTTACTAAGTTAAGGAAGCATGCTATTTAATATCATCTGTCACCATTAACTAATTATTTCAGTTTCATTATCACTTCACTTTATTTGCTATCCAAAAGCAATTGTTCAATTAAAGAATTCACTAGGCCCTGGCTCTTCGGCACGGGCTTACTTTTGCAAAGGAGAATGGTTATAAGGTGGTTGAGTCGAGTATGACACGCTAGCTATCAGTACTTCAACCTCTAAAGTTTGGTTTCTATCAAACCTCAATGCTCTTATTTTAACTGACGCGTGGCTTTATTTGAGAAAGTAGGTGCTTGTTCTTGTCGTTTCGTTTTCCATATAGGAAAGTGGCCCATAGTCATGTTTCGTTAGCTATTTTTGCTTCAGTCTTTATGAACTGAGGAATTGTATTCCTATAATTAAACATTTTACTTCTTTAGCTGATATGCCTTCGTAATAAAATGAATCAAGTCATTTCTCAAATTCATGTTTCTCTTTTTTTTTATCCTTTTGAAAGAATAATTTGGAGTTTCAAATGACTTTAAAATTTTGGTTCTACGCAAACCATCCTTTTACATAGGATGCATATAATTTAAAATGGAGAATTGGTACCTATATAGACATGCATCGATTGGCACTTTCATTTCCAGCTTGTATTGTGGATTTAAGTTTCTCAACCTTTTGAAATAAGCACAAATGATCCTTAAATGTGTTGATAATTAGAAAATCTGATTCTATTTCAACGAGAGCAATCAATATACTGATGAAAATACAGTAGATTTATAAAGGCTCGTTTCAACGTGCTGTTGCAGTAATTTACTGTGATGAAAGAAGTCTACAAGAAAATAACTTAAATATCTTCTCTAACATCTCTTCCTCGTTTTGATGGTGATTAAATTCTAATGAAAGTTCCCTATTTATAAAACAAATTATAAAAAAAATTAAAATTTACAAGGATTCAAATTCCTAAAATGAATTTTATAGGAACACAAATTCCTAAACTACCCTTGATAAAACTTTGATCGAACAGCATACTGCTCCGCGAAGTAATAATGATTAAGCTCCACAACTTTACAAAATTCAATAATGGATTCTCGTCTTAATGTACGTGAACTCACATTTATTTTAAAAAGAACTGAAAATAATTTGAATATTAACTTTGGGCTAAAAACATCCTCTATACATTCTTAGTTGTTTGAAATGTATAATAGATACACTTGCCTTTTCATTGATATTACTGATAGACAATTAGAATTGTACAATTTAGATATTCTACAATGGTAGGAAGCTCATCAAGACAATTATTCAACACTTTGGACTATATCATGTGATTTTTTAGCAGATTATAACAAAACAGATTGTGTTGTCTGTTAGATGATGTGATGTATAGATGGAAGTACATGTGTACATAATAGAATGAAATCTATGTGGCCTACACTTTTGCAATTATAATTGGTAAATAAGGTGAGTCTAAATAATACAGTTAATTAATTTCATCTATTACATAATGCAAAGATGTTCCTGATCAATCATCCATAAAGTATATTGAAACAAAGATAATCTGATTTGAGATCAGTTCAATCAGGTGGCTAAGTCTTTCCCTCGTTGCGGTACCTCGATTTCGAGTTCTCTCCACTAGCGGCATAACTGACAAACATGGAGGATCGTCATTACGAGCCTTGTCTCTTGTAGAATCTACAGGAAAGAGAATAATCCATTGCTTTAAAAGAATCTGTGATAATTATATCGTGTACAATTTTAATTATGCACGTCTAATCATAATTGGTCCCAAGTCTAGATAAAAAAAGGGGGTGGGGGCTGGACACCACTAATACTACTAACTACTTAGGTTGGGGCACAATCTATGTGACCTAACATAGACCACAAAGGTTATAAGGTCATTAGAGATACACAAGGCACACGAGTATTGCACAATTTTGTGTCTTTAACTTTCTCCTCCATACTTCATCTTCATGGAACCTATGTTATATGTTTTGTGTTAGTTCCGTGTAAGGGATATTATTGGCCTAGACGAATTCATGATGATTGTACAAGACCTGTGATTGTTGTTCATGATATTTGTTGAGACCGCCTATATTAGAGTTGAGTGAAACGGGTAAGGGTGAGCTTTCAAAGTAGACGAGCGTTGGACACAGACATGTCCACAAAGTAGAACAGTGGATTGGTAAAGAAAAAGAGAATGGTCTTTATGATAACTCATAATCAAGGTGATCCAAATGTAATCTTGTAGTAGTGGAAGATCAAGACAAGAAGTCTTTTATTCCAATTGTTATACTTATAAATTACGTGGCATGCACATAACGAAGAAGATCCCACATATGCCGACTTAGCATCAATTATTCAATTGGATTGAACCTATTTAATTAAGTAATCTTGTCTTAGGCTTGGAACTTGGCCCATTCTTATTTCTCTGTATATATGTGATCAATTTCACTATCAAGGTACGAAATCTCTAATCTTAGCCAAATTTCCTTATTCCATCTGTTGCACTTATATTATTTTTTGTCGGACCATTAATTTGACCGTCGGAGTGCAAACGGTCATCGGACCATTTTTTCGATCGGTGGCATTTGCCTCCTAATAGGGTGTTCGAGTGCGCAAATGACGTCTACATGGAGAGGTGTTATGGATTTCGTTGGCGCATTTCTTGAGGTCAACACCATATCCTTCATTGGTGAAGATAATGAAATAGATAGTTGATCTCATAACTACCGTTAGTTTTTGGTTAACTTTTGTAGATGATAGTTACTTTGTTAGCCCGAGAATGTTAGATTGTATTTTTCACTATTATTATTGAATTTACAAATCTGGAGGTTCGTGGATTTTCTCTTCAAGGTTTCTCCATGTAAATCTGAATCGAAAAGTTTATGCCTTTTGTTCTTGTCAATGCATGCTTATATTCGACAACTAGAATGTGCTGACAACTAGGTGAAAAGTTAAGGTACCAGTCGCATGCAATTTGTGAAAATCATCTCTCAAAGCGGTAATATATTGAATTCGTTTCAGTTTATGAATGTGTGCTAGAATTTGAACGATTTTAACTGGGATTGTCTGAATATTCGTATTAAAGTTATGTTAAAATTTTCATACACAACCAATTCAACTGCATTCTAAGTTATTTCATGCCAGATCTAAATCAAGTCACATATACTTTGAATTTTGTTGAATTTGATATACATCTAGTGATTTTTTCATGTGACATTTAGGGCCTGTTTGATTGAGAAAGATTTTCCATGGAAAATGAAAAAGAAATTTCATCTTCCACTTTAGACATGTTTGATAGATCAAATTTTGGCAATTCATTTTCTTGGTCATGGCTCACACGGTTGGTTTTCCATGGTGGGAATTGGTTTTCCAGTTTAGTTTTTTTTTTTAATTGTTTTTTGGTAATGGAAACAAATTATATCTCAATTGTAACAAATTATATTCTTTTAATGGACATTTTTTTTTATGTAAAACAAACTCAAACAAACACCAAAAGATCCAAAATTTCAATATTTTTCATTTGAAAAATTATACTAATCAAACATAGTTAATTAACAATTACCAGGAAAATAATTTTAGGCAATTCAATTCCCAGAAATTCATTTTCTTTCCACCCAAATTTCACTCTTACAATCAAACGGACCCTTAGTTCCCTTTTACATCGACTAAGGTGATCCCTACCTCGATAATGCTAGGTCTTGGCTTCTTAAGCCTGTAATAGGAATCTCTTTACTTTTATTATGATTTGATCAACATTAGTATTAATTAGCAACAAATTAGTATAATCAAAACAACATTAATTATGTTTGGTGATGGATACGCATCAGATTATAATGTGATTAGCTAGTTTTTTAATTATTGCTTTCTTGAAGTTGGGATTCATAAATATAAGAAACAATGCACGTGAATATAATAATTAAACAAACCTATTTCAACAACTTGCATGATCGTTTATGTCATCCTCAGTCCGTTTAAAGCCAACCTAATATATATATTCGACAGTGACAATACATGCTAAAAACAAATTAACCAACGAATATTCAATAAAAGTTGTCGAATAGTGTGTCGACTAATTATAGCCATAGGATGTGAATTGGCTTCTATATATTTAATTGATTTGAGCTTGAATTAATAAAAAATAATTTGCAAAATCGAGTTTTACAATAAAATATAATGCTTAATAATGGATTTCATCATTTGACTTGAGGTAATTATAAAGTTTTGTATGAGGATCAACACACTTTGGCAACATTGGATCTTGTCCTTCTTATGTCACTTATAGAGCATTGTTTGGGTAATTGGCCAAGGTGGAGTCATAAGTTGAAAAAGGTTTCAAGCATAACTTGTTTAGATCAACATGAGGTCACGGAAAATCGTATGGTTGGTTATATAGAGATTGATATTTAAATCAGTTAAGTTATGAATGGATTATATTTTCACAACAATCGAGCATATAATTTTTGTCATACCACATGACATTTTGTGTCACTTACATTGCCTTGACATATTACTAAATATCAATTTTGGACAATGGTGTGAACTGATGTAGGACAATTGATTTTGGAGTTTGAAGAAGAAATGGGTAGAAAATTGGCTAATAGAACTACTATCCCGAAGAAACGGACATAACTTTTAGCTCGTGTGTCAGATTTTCTATTATAATATATTTTCGAAAAGGTCTTTTAGTGCTTCATATTGTCCCGTAGCCCGGTTGACGTCTTTTCCAGCCTCAAATTCGATGTTTAAGGCACGTTGGCGGGCAGTTGAAATTTTATATATATATATTATTTTTTTTGCATATTTAGTTATTATGATTTAGTGGATGTCTATTTTGATCTTTTTGCTTACATTAGGGTTTTCAAAGACTACTTAAAGGTTCTTTGTTATCAGAATAAACACAATTCGTTTTGGTTGTAATTATTTTCTGGTTCCAGTTTTCACGTGTTTGGGCTTATGCTAGTAAACTCTTGAACTTCCGTTCTACGTCATGAACTAATTAATATAAGTGAATTAGTGATAAATTAAGATGATGGTTTTAGTTTTTGATATCATGATTAGTCTTGAACCATAATTTTACGATGTTTGCCATAGTGATTGAAACCTAATATACCAAATACAAAAGGAGTTTAATATTCGAATTGAGAATTTAATCAATTTACAAAAGTGGAATTGTCAAAGGTATATTTTGTATTATGGATACTACTTAAACACAAAGTGACTTGGTTATTCATGCATAAGCATAATCCTAACTACGCTTTAATTTCCAAAACTACAATTTTTTTTTTTTTTCAATGATAAAAATAAATCTTCATGATCACTTATACAAAGTAATTATTCAACTTGTTCCCTCATGTTACAAATCTCATTCATTTCACTTTTAGAGCATGTTTGGTAGAGATTAAAATTGAAAAATTAGTCGTTATTATTGACTTTTATTAGACGGGTGGGACCCAATAACGACCATATTTTCAATTTTAATCAAATTTTAATGATTATCAAACTGACTCTTAACATGAATATATAGGCAAGTTTCTATGTGGTACGCTAACACATTGTACCTTTTCAATGATTACAAAAAATTCCCCTATGTAACTTTCATATTTTACTAGTTGGGGAAAATTAACTTTTCATATTTTACCCTTTGTTTTTACCCTTGATTCAAACCCTTCTTTTTCCTTTTTCTATTATTTACGTTGAATAAGAACTTTGTTTAAGGTTTTCTTTTTCCTCTTTTAGCATATAGTGATATGATGATAAGAATATTCTATTCCATTATCTGTATTATGATTAGAATTATTTGATTTTCTAAAATCTACGTGTCGTAAATATACAAATAAAAAGTAACTAAATAAAGTTTTAGCATATTAGAAAAAGACAAAAATAATATTCATTTCATAGTATAGTTTCTCATAATAAGATCGCAAATGAACTGATTTTATCAAAATTAAAAAATATTAAAACTCGACTTTATTTTTTGTGCTCTTATTAATAGAACATCACTTGTGGTGGAGGAATACCGTGATTACAAATCAAATAAAACCAACTCAACTTATTTTTTCCAAACTCCTTGTAGTCTAAAACAACATTGGAAGATTTAAAGTCAAATTGTGGAGAGAAAAACTTCCTAAATTAGGAATGTCCAGTTTATCCATACGCAAAGCTCATCTAACTGATGATGGGATTGCAATAGAATCCATCCAAATCTGTGAAACATTAGACTCTCCCAGCTTTGACGAGATATCATGCGAAAATTTTGTAATTTGCTCTTATATTTAATATCCAACAAGTGAAACTTTGTAATTGAATGGTATGCGAGAATTAAACTCAAGATATTGCATACTCTGATGTCATGATAAAATCAATATTCTCAAAATTGAGCTAGACTGGCTAGTTCGACTAAAAAAAAGCAGTCAAATTATATGCAAAATATCGAGAAGTTAGAAACTGTTACACCAAGATGAGAAATGACTGATTCAAATCAAGAATGGAATTAGGTCACACAACAAAAAAGTCGGTTCAAACAAAAACGATTTTAACATTGATTCAACCATTTAACCATTGACCATTTAAGTGCATGAACGGATTGTTATAATATCAAATAAAGCACTTCATCTAAAATATTTGCTCGAGCTATTTTTAACTCGAATTATACTCGAAACGACTCTTTCAAACTCCTAGTATAATAATAATAATAATAATAATAATACTTAGTTTTGGACCTTATGAACCGGCCCAAATGAAGAGTTGACATCAAACCCCAATAATTCATGGTTGAAGCTTTTTACTTTTGATTTTTTTTTTTTTTTTTTTTT
>CAIGRF010177792.1:23512-79690 GCA_903798235.1 Fraxinus ornus
TTATTTGCAACCATCTGATAGAAAATTGAATATTGTTATTATTGTTGTTGTTGTTTTGAGAAAAAAAACTTGCTTACTTTTGGTATATCATGATGCACAAAAATTACACATTTGGTCCACTAATTACTTGGCAGATCTTGAAATGCTTTAGTAAAATGTTTGACATGTTAATAGAATATAAATGATGTAACTAGAGAAAAGAAATATATGTGACAAAGTTTGTGCATATCTAATTTTATCAAACTTAGCATGCCTAGTCATACATATTCCAATCAATTCAAACAACTTCGACTAATCTAACTTAAAACTTAGCAAGATTAATAATGTTCCGAGCAAACTATAAGATTTAGTGAAATCATAAAGTTGGCGTGGACAATAATTACACAGAGATATTAAAATCTCAATCTTGGTAAAATTACAACAATCTTACTATGCTATCAGTCCTGAAAACACACTCACAAATAGGGGAAGCATTCTTTTTGTTGAAATTTTTTATTCACATGGATTCCACGCGGGTCCCACGACCGTGTGAGTGTATGCCAACCAAGGTGACAAATTTTTTTTTTTTGACAAACTAGCTTAATGGAAATTACAATATGTTGAGTAAGTTCTATTGCTACTATATATAGTCGCCATCTAGGAAAGGATACTCCATCCTTATCAAAAGATATATGAATTCAAGTAGAACTCTATTAATCCAAATAGAATTACGAGTTCCATCCAAAAAGAGCCATCACTTTTGACATTCAGTAACTATGAATAAAATTCCCTATAAACTCTTCGAGTAAGTCATTTTTTACATAATAAATACAATCATGCTACATATACACTTCATTTGACATAAAGTTATTGTGCCACGTGTTGTGACATGAGTGGACAATTTTAAAATAAAATACACTTTCCCGCCCATTTACATTTGAAAATACATGGAGTGTGAAACTTCATATCAACCAATTAATGAACAAGAAGCTTTATTCTAATAAATACTCTGGTTCAACATTCTCTTTATACATTTCATTATTGTACATATATTCCTGACTTGCGCATCAGATAAGAAGGGAAAAGTTCTCCGCCACTTTTTTGTAAGTTGTCTTCTACGTCTCCCATGTTATTTTATAAGATTGTCGTGTTAATTGAAGTCAATATTAATCGTCCAGAAATTTTAACCACAAAACTCGTCGTCCAAAAAGAAAACATATTTTTGATAATATAAGTTCGCATAACGATCAAACATTTTACTTGTACGTTAGACAAAACTGAATTTTTTGCTAGTTCAACCTAAAAATATATAAATCAAAACTCAAGCAAACAAAATCCAAAATTTATCTTAAAATTCCTTAATTCCTGCTTATAAACTAGAAATTACCATATAATCTGAACATGAATAGTCTTAACCTCCTCTTTAATAATCATTATTTCAAAACTCTTTAATTCTCTATTTTTTAACCACATTTTCCAAAAACATTACTCTTCAAAATTCTATTTTCTCAAAATAATAATAATCAAACAGGGACTAAATATGTCCGAAAAAATTCCAAAAAAAAATTAAAATAAAATAAAATAAAAAGTAAAGGTAAAAACAATAGAGTGGGACCTTGGGATTGGTCAGCTGTCACTTCCATCAACTTAGCGTGTACCCCAGGCTTTCTAATTCTTTGCAAATAATGGCAAGTAACAGCGTACAAGAAAAACAAAACAAATCTGATTTAAGCCAAATCAATAATAATTTAATTAATTGCATACTGATACAACCAATTCATCTGTCATATTAGAAGCTGCAAATTTTGAATTGTTAACGTATTTGGACATTTTAATTACTTTATTTGTTAAAATCTTCATGCTTATAGTCCATTGAGATCTTAAGATTAGGTTGTTGAGATATTTTACTTTCAAGTCCCTTAACTGCCCTTCCATCATTCATAGAATGGTAATAATCACTTGCCATAAATAGAAATATCCAGTTTTTAGTGACAACAAATATGTAAATATAGTCTAATGAACTTAAATAAAAGATCAATTGCTTGTTTGGTCCCAATTTTGAACCCATATATATGTTGAAGAATTTCAACATTTAGTGAGTATTTTATACCAATTTCATGTGACAAAGACAGTACAAGTTACTATATAATTTCAGGGGAAAAGTTATTTAAACAGGGTCAGTGACAGTGGGAAAAAACAGGTGCTTGTATCAGCATCTGTTTTTGTAGTTTTTTTTTTTTTTTTAATTATGCTGTCCAATCAATGAATGACACGTGTCTCATCTGTTTTTAAATCTGTCACTAACCATGGTGTACTTTTTGTACACTATTTCCATTTTTGCCCTCATCTCCATCGATTGTATACACAGCAGTTGTCAGCTAAACAATTGAAACATCATGTATCACAAATAGCAAAAAATGGGTAAAAAAGGAAGGAAAAAATTATTCTACACATTCCGATCAGCTAGGTGAGTACACTGGGGCCGATTAGATGTGACAGAAAAATGAATTATTTTGGTCATAAATGGCGTCCAAACAAGCGCTAAGACGTTAAAAATTGAATATAGTTGTTTTTATATTAATATTTATTCAATGTATATGTAGATTGTATTCTTTTTCTTCGTCGGAGGCGGCTGTGAATTCACCTCAAGAATTCTCTTAACAATCCAAAATATCCAATCCTGCTTCCAGAAACCTGACATGAGGCTTGAATTCTGGAGACACACAGCTACCAAATGTTATGTCGAACTTTCTCAGATCCCATAATATTCAAGGGACTATAAACAATATTCCAGTTCCATCAGAAAACGACAGCCATTACGAAAAGTAGGAAATATCAGGTGTACATATATATAATTTTTTGTGACACTATATGTACAGAGAATTTATTACCAGATATCCTACAGAATACACACATGGAGGTGGGCCCCATTTTTTTAACAATATTTAACTCACATGGGGGTGAGCCCCATGTGAGTATATGCAGGATTTTTAGTAAAATATTTTCTGTACATGCAGAATTTTTGTAATTTTTTTTAACAAAAACTGAAATTTCACTTATGCAATATCGCCAAACAACGGAATTTTATGTTAAACTCATAGTCTAATTTTTTTTCTGTTAATTACAAGATCCACATGTTGAACCCATTAATCATATTCGTCCAACAGTATAATTCTTTGACAAATAATTCTGGAATAAGTTACGCTTTCTTTTAAGCGCGTCACTCTTAAGAACGATAAGTTTTTTAAATACATAGTTGTACATTCACATTGATATACTAAATAATACCAAATATATTACCGCTAAGCGATTATTGGCAATAATTGATCTGAAGATACCAATGAAGATTATATTTGACAAGTGTGTAATAATGTTTTTCTATAGGTAAGTATGGTACATTTAGTGGGGGAGATAATTAGGACACCATGCTCAATAATTGTAACCTTACTGACTAAACGTATGGTTAATGGCAGTGGTACCAAAGAAAAAAAAAAGGCAAAAAATACTAAGAAAGCAACTTGTTATGGCCCAATGCATGTCAACTCAATAGGGTCTCTGATGTGAACTTCATCTCCCCTACCCCACCCCCAACCCCCATTTTTCTCCTTACTATTCCTTTTAACCATCAACTGCAGGTTTCACCTTATATAGGAACCAAGGAAGAAAAAATTGATGGTGTTTGATTAACTATGGAGAGAGGGAAAGACTTGACAGAGGGGTCATCAAGATCCCCCGGTGGCGGCGCCGGTGGTGATTCGCCGCTATCCACCACTCCCAGCCGCTATGAATCTCAGAAAAGAAGGGATTGGAACACTTTTGGGCAGTTCTTGAAGAACCAGAGGCCACCAGTTCCACTCTCTCATTGCAATAGCAACCATGTTCTTGAATTTCTTAGATATCTTGATCAGTTTGGCAAGACTAAAGTTCATTTGCAGGGCTGCATCTTTTACGGGCAGCCGGAGCCACCAGCGCCGTGTACTTGCCCACTGAGGCAGGCTTGGGGCAGCCTCGATGCACTAATTGGAAGACTACGCGCTGCCTATGAGGAGAACGGTGGATCACAGGAGACTAATCCATTTGCTAGTGGTGCAATAAGGGTTTATCTGAGGGAAGTAAAGGAGTGTCAAGCTAAGGCAAGAGGAATCCCTTACAAGAAGAAGAAGAAGAAGGCTAGCCCAGGCAAACCGGATGATGATTCCAGTTCATCCATGCCATTTTCTTGATTCAATCTATGGATCAAAAATTGGTAATTAATTTCTATCTTTAGAATACTCTCGTTCTTATATAGTACTGCTTGAATTACTTGTACTTTGTTCTTCTTTCCTAATTCCAATTGGATCCGAATCACATTGGAGAATCAATATATATGCATTCCCTTTTCTTTTATTTATCTGTGATCATGTTCATATTGTTGCTGATGATGAGTGAATCCTGGAAGAACATTTCCAAACTTATAACTGATGAAAGAAATTAAAATTAAAAAAAGTGCCCATAAGTTGCACGGAAAATCAAAAAGAGCTCATTATTCTATAAATAAAGAATTGAACACCTTACTTTATGAAAAATATATATTTTTACTTCAGTATAAACCCTAGAAGTAATGCATACAATCAAAGGTAAAACAAATCTGTTACATGAATTCTTTTGGGCCACTCTATTCTTATCTCGTCCCCAACAAAATTTACTAGGAATCATGTCATAAACATGACGATGGTTTTACATTGGCTATCAACCTAGCGTTCCCCTATTTCTTCATCCTAATGGGGACATAGGTAGAATTACGAACCCTTAAAGAAATGCATGACAAACAAAATCTTAACTGTGCAGCATCATTTACCAATTTCGAACATAAACTCAGACAAATCTACAACAATATGATCCAAAATTTATTCTTAGAAAATTTTATTGTAAGTTATTTCAAGTATGGTAAACAGTGATGATCTTTTACCCCCCAAGGAAACGACGGATTTTCTACTGACATCAGGTAGAATCTTGTACTCTTTTTTCATGTTTCCCATCATTAAACTGTTGTCTGCAGTAAGATGATCCCAATTTAGTACACTATTGCATGTCAACTTCTAGTTTTATGGGTCATCTTTTGGGATTCTTGACAGATCTTTAGCCCCCACGTAGATTGTCATTTATTTTTTTTGACATAAACATGAACATTCTCATTAAGCAAGATCGTTATAGAATATCATTGGGCTTAAGGTAGGAGACACATTTGCGTGTGTGGGTGTGTGTCTATATATATTGACAAATATTTTATTAAAACTTTACTTTAAACTTTTTATTAATTAATCGACTTATAGTATTTTATTCCCATGCAGGCCTCCTTTTTGTGGGTTTTCATTTTCGATATGTAATCCTCCTCTAATCATTGTAAAATCTCTCAGATGTACGAAACAAAATGAATGCTTATTTAAATATTTTAATTATATGTTATTAGAAAACGCATTAACATCAGTCCCCCACTAATTGCAATAATTTTAGTGCATAAGATCGCATTTTAGAAATTTGTATTATCATATTAAATTTGTCCTTAGCATCTTTGCTAGATTGCTTCCAGTGTGCATCAGATTTTGTGGGACATCAAAATTATTCATTTGTTGTCACAATGCTTTGCTTCATTCATGTAAAAATAAATTTAATATTTTACAGCTTGAAACGATCATCTTTAACAATGGCATGCATTCTTCTTCTTCTACACGTTTTTTGTTGTGAAATAAACAAGATGCCAAAATTGATCTAATATCACTTGTTGTGTTAATTATATCCAGAGTCTTTGATACCAATTGTTGGTAATTCAATGATCATGTATCACTCGATACCACTTGATATAAAATCAACTTTCGGATTGAGATGTTGAAATTATATGGCACAATAATGAAGTATTTGATCACAAGCAAAAGAATAAAAAAAGACGAGAAAATATGGCAAATGAATTAGGAGATTTTATTGCACAAATAATAATGGAGAAATATACAATTGATCTTAAAGTTGTAGTAATCTCTTTTCTCACATTATAAAAGTACATAGAAGAGTCTAATATTTATAGGGAACATGTAGGGACGTCCAAACCCTCCTAATAGAATTGTTGATGAAGTAGGATGTCAAAAAATCAAGTAAAAAACGAAAAAAAATGAGAGAAAAACGCAAAAAATGGAACAAGTACAAGTGGCACCAGTGCCACCTCCGGCTGCCCCGACGCCGAGCATTTTGTCCAAAAAAAAAAAAAAAATCATCCCGAACTCTTCTTCAAGTCCAATAATGGGCTTCCAAAATAAAATTTCAACTTGACATAGGACTTCAATATCATTCCAAACTGAATTCTTCTTGACGTGCACTTCAATTAAAATTCTTCAATTAATTTAACAAGAAATTCAGGTAACACCTCAATTCTAACAATTTTCATATTGACACGAATTCCACTTCAACGAACAAAGTTTCAAAATATTCTCCACTTAGAGAAGAAAATCTGTCGGCAAGGAATGAGCTAACTTTTCAACAATAACCAAAATCGATTTCTCTAACCAAATACAAAATACTTCGTCTCTTCCAATGAATACAAGCATTACTCCGCAAAATTATCTCAAATTCCCAAAAAGTTATAATGATTTTAAAATTTACCAAATTGGGCTGTGACACACCCCAAAATAGAATCAAACACAAATGCTTTTAAACAATGCCCCTTACTACGCTGAAAGCATGCTCAACAAAATCAACATACATATACCTTTTACCATCGGGTCCATCCTTAGCAATTGAATACAATGACACAGCATGTGATGGTGGCAAAGCGACATTATCCATATCTTATGAATTCCACTCAACAGTATTCTTCAAATTCGACCATTTATGAGCTCCTAAAACTATTATATCAAATTGAATGTCCACCACGATACTGAATTTGTGCTGAATGACTCTTCTAGATTTTGTACAACCCTGAAAGATATATAATTGAGACTTTTTTTGCCCCTCCGATACAACTTGGTCACCCTTACAAAACTCACAATTTCACTTCCACCAAAGAACTCATAACCCTTTAAATCAATGATAGACAATAAGATAAGATTCTTTTTCAAATTCAGAACATGTCGAACCTGGACAAGTATTCTAATTGTCTCATCTAATATCTTCAATCTGACCTACCAATTCTAGCAACCCGACAAAGTGTGTTGTCTTCCATAACCACGACACTTTTGGAAATGGTTTCATGTGTAGTAAACAAGTCCTTATTAGGACACGTATAAAACACACACCCTGAATCTAGAATCTAATCGTCCTGTGGTTTAGACTCGATATCAGAAATAACCAAGAGATCTCCCTCACTTACTGCTTTACCTGAAGTCTCTGATTACTTCTCATATCAACTTGTAGCCAACATTTCTTTATTCTACAATTTGTAGCAACCCTTCTTCAGGTGTCCCTTCTTCTTGCGAAAGTTACAAATCTGATTACTGAACTTAGATTTCGATCTACCCCTTACAGAATCATCATGAGCAACAAGGCCTTCTCCATCTTTGATCTCTGAAACCAAATGCTTCGTCTTCTCTTTTTAGAACAAAACACCATACACCTCATCAATAGTGAGAGTATCACGAATGTACAAGATCGTGTCTCTAAATGAAGAAAATGAAGCAGGCAACGAATACAATAGGATTAAGGTCAAATCTTCTTCATCATACTTTACTTTCAAAGTTTCTTAACCTGTTATAGCAAAAATCTAGTGCTGCGATCCAAAAATGAAATTTCATACTTCATAGAAGTTATCACGAACAAAAAATCTCGAACAAATCAAACATTACGCTTTTGGAGAACTGTTGAACCTGACGTTCTGATACCACTTGTTGTGAAATAAACAAGATAACAGAATTGCTCTAATATCACTTGTTGTGTTAATTATGCCTAGGATATTTGATACCAATTGTTGAGAATTCAACGATCACGTATCACTCGATACCACTTGAAGTTATATGGCACAACAATGAAGTATTTGATTACAAGCAAATTAATAAAAGAATACAAGAAAATATGACCGACTCAGTTTTTAATCATTGCCCCGAGATTATTTGGTATCAAATATCCAACATAAAGATTGTCCATATAAGATAAACAAACAAAACGAGAATGTTCACAAACATCAACAATTAGAGATGGTGTTATAGAAAATAAAATAAAATAAATGATGATGACTTGAGGCATACAAAACCTAAAGAGCTTCTCAAGTAGTGTGTGAGAGAAGTATTGTGGACTCGAGCTTTGAGTCAAGCACTCAAACTCACAAGAATGCTACAAGAGAAAAAGTTAGTTACTTTTTAACAATGTGTTTCCTTACTTCGTTGTTTGTTAACAATTTCTTCTTGCAATTGTTTCACTCTTTTTCATTAATTTTTCTTACTCCTATTTGTACTTGAAGTAGGTGTACTGCATCTAATGTGTTGGCATGAGTCCTAAACTATGATCATTCTCTTAGATTCAAAGGTAAATAATAATTGTATACCAACATTCATTAATCTATTTCAAGTTTCTCATTCAAGGTATATTGGTTGGTGATTATGTGTTGCACCAATATTCATGAATCTTCTTCAAGAGTTCACAAGCCCATGTTAATTTCCGATTGTCCCTGTTAAACTAGAATTTGAAACGATGAACCTTTCTCAAGTAGGACGCTCCACGTAATTTGTTCTCCTATGTAGTTATTTCCAGATATTGGCTTCACATGCATGATGCATTTGATGAACTTCTCAATTACTCTAAGTAGGCATTGCATTAATAAATTGAACTCTCCAAATGAGATTTTGGAGAGAGAATTTATTGATAGTCAATTTCTTTTATGTTGTCCATAGACCATACGAATGCTTTCAAGTAATTAATGTTACTATGTTCTTTATCTCTTTGATTCATAAATTCTCCCCTTCTCACAGCAAATATTTCTCAAGCTTAATAGCAAGTTTATCTCCTTTCAGGTTTTCGTCTCCTTTTTCCTTCAAGGATTAATTCCACTTTTCCAAGCATCTGTTTTCATACTTAGATATGTTGCAATTTTCTAGTAAGCTCAAATGTCTTCACATTTGGGGATTCAAGTCTTCCTCGAATTTCTTTCTATCCTATTCCAAATATTTAATATTGTCGAACAGCAAATCCTTTTATTGAATGCACCTTTCTTTCTACTGTCTCAACTTTATTTCTAAAAATGAAGATTTTCCATCCTCTCAGTCTTGGTATTTCTAAACTATTTAGCCTCTTTAAGAACTTGCGATTCGCTACTAATAATTTCAGTCATGGTCTTCTCAAGTTCATCTTTGGAAACTCAGTTAAAACTTCTTCCTTTAATAATTTTAAATTCTTCTTCTCCTTTATGGAGCTTTATTTTTCCTTCATGACTTTAAATTCTTTGCTTTGTCAACATCTACTCCAATTTTCATAGTTTTCCCTCCATGTTGTTTAGCTCTCACCAACCTTCCATTCCAAGTGATCAATTTCATCTTCTTCTCTTTTTCTTACAAATATGTTTTGCTTCCGTTTTCGATTTCAAATTGTTACCGTTTGAAATTTAAAGCAACTAGCTGCTCATCAAGCGTCATCTGGGTCTCCACTTCATAGGAAGTGATCTCCTATATATCCCATGCTGGTTTAAATTTTATCATCATAGCATCTAACATTTTTCTCAACAATATCTAGATTTATTGGTCAATAAATAAAAGCTAATGCCTTGTGGTTTTTAATTCTCATTTCATTCAATTCTCCTGAAGAAATTGTGTTTTGTCTATGGTTCTGGACACCCATTTTCTACAATTTCCCACAAGTCTTGGGAATGTTGTAACACCTTTATTTTTTCGACTCCATTGGCTGTAATTCTTCCTATTTAATTAAGGAATTTGTGGCCGCAACATGTTTGATGTCATCTCTAACAATTCCTCATCAAAACTGTGATACCATTTTGTTAGAGGCATTGTGGAATCACAATTTAAACAAGCATTCAAACTTGCAAGAATTATAAGAGAAAATGTTTACTCAACATTGTGTTTCTTTAACTTTTTTTATTCGATTACAATAGCTTCTTGCTTGTTTCACTCTTTTTCATACATTTTCCTTACTCCTATTAATACTTGTAGGTGCATCGAACTTAATGTGTGTGCATGAATCCTATGGGGCTAATAGTTGTTTTCTTCGAATAAACGGTATATAATTCTTGTGAGCCAACATTCATATATCTATTTCAAAATTCAAGTTTATTCTTCAAGATTATGTTCACGAATCTTCTTCACAATTCTTGTCACAAGTCTAGGTTAATTTCCAACAATGCAATACGAGCCTGTCAGGATGTAGAAAGAGGAAGAAATAAATCAAAATTAATACGACGTTAGATGTTTACAAAATATTTGAATAAGGGACGCATCATTTGGAGGGCATAAACTGAATTTATCTGTTTGTAGGTTTTGTTTGTGAAATTACTTTTAACTTAAAATGACTACTATGCTATAGTCCTATGCTATTAGTTCTCTTAACTTGTTGGTGGTATCACTACCAAAGAAAAGAAAAGGAAGACACCAGGAAGTTAGGAAAATCTCTACCCAATGTCATCATAAAGGAAAAAGTGGGAGAAAATATAAAGGGTTTGTGGGTACTAATTTTTGAATCAGTTTCTCTAATCTTCCATGTATCAATATATTGTTGACTGATTTTAAATCTATGAGTCTACCAATTTGGTTTGTCGATTCCTCTTTTCCTTGTAGTCCAGTGAGATCCAAATTTAGCTTGACAGTATAGTTGCTATGTTATATCTTCAAGTTATCTCTGAATTATGTGATTTTTCTTAATGCTCTTCTAATCAAAATAAATTATATATCTGACAAATGAATCTCTTCTTGTTATCTAGAACCAGTTGTATACATGCAGCTTAGTTTCAAAAGTTGCTCTTTTCCACCTCTTGCTCATATTGAAATTTCAGTTTAATGCTCTATCTTGGAGGTGGTTAATTTGTTAGGCATGAATGCTTTAGCAGGATTGAAAGATCTTAATTGCTAAATGGAGGAGGAGTTTACTTTTTTTCGCTGATAGATGGCCCAGACTCGTCTTAATTACTATAGTTTGTTTAGTATGTACCAGGATTCCCAGCATAGTATACTTTTATTTATAAATAAGTATACCAAGTACTACACATAATATATATGAAGATGCTGAATTGCCTTGGTGACAAAAATTTGTGAAGCAAATTCTAGAAATTTTATAAGCTGTGAGAATGGATTTTGGTTTATTAAAATAGTTGGACATACCTTCACAATGTCTCAAAAGGCATTTGTTGGTTATTTTGACTTTAACTGGAAGATTGGACATAATGCCGCTCATGTTTTATGTGCACTTTCTTGATACGATGAATAAGTGTCAGTGTTCAAGCTTTAGACATCCCATCTCCCCTTCACGAAAACCCTAGACGTTGATCTGCCTCATCAAAAGTCGTCTTCTACAGAGAGTAGGATGAAGATCTTGTAGTTTAGCGGGTGTGCGTGATGGCTGGATTAGAGTTAGGATTGTTGTTTGAAGACAAAGGAAATAGTTTTATTTATTTATAACTTTGAGAGGCGTTTATATTTCCAATCTCTGCGATTTAGTGTTCTATATTGAATTATTTCGCTCTAGTGAAGTAATAGAGCTAAGTTGTGCTGATGCAACTCTTAAGAAATCCATAAAAAGATGATATTTTTATGCAGAACTATTTTTGCAACTGACATTAAATTAATGCAGCTCCTTAATTGGAGAGCTTACTCTATTTTAATTCTATATCCTTTGGCTTTATTTGACAGAGACTTGTTGTGGACGGAGAAGATCTGTTTCGAGCTAGGAAATTCCCTTCAAGTTGTTTTCTCTGCCGAAATCATCAATCAAAACCCACCCCCCATAACTATGAATAACTCATATTTTGGAATGCTGCATTATATATTGCAAATTTATACTTTGGAATTTCTTATGTTCTTTGCAAGATTCTAAACTTTTGTGTGCAATTCATGCTTTATGATTGTAATTCTCTATCCCGTCTGGTTCAATTCTTTTCTGCACCATTCCTCGTCTTTCGCTTGAAAAATGAACCCGAAAGAAGGGAAAACAGACCTATGTTTGAAGAAACTTTCGAGAGCATAAACTGGGGAGTAGTAATCGCGTTAGTCGTTACATAAGCCCGACTTATTAGCCAATCAGTTAGCAGCAGTTTCCTTCCTTTCTGATACATCTATAATCTACTTAAATCCTATCAAGTTTCGATCTCGAATGCTTACTTTTTTTGTGGATGACTTTGTAGTCTATATATTGGCATCATACTATATATGTGTTGTGTGCTCTTTATTGCTAGTTCAGCAACAAAAATATCATCTTTATATGGAAAACGAATAGTTCTGCATAAAAATATCACTCCAGAGGATGCTATTGGAAAACGAATGAATTTGATTCATGTTGACGTAGGAAGATACAATCACTTTTTTGAAAAGTTATAGCCAACATGAAAAGTGAATCAAACCTTTTATCACTCGAAGCACTATTTATTTGGAGCCCACCCCATACAAATAATCTCACCTCTACCGATCCGTCCACTCTGCTCCTTCAAGTAGTCCCCATATACGTAAAATATGAGCTACCTAATCAACATTTAAGTAGCAAGGCTAGAATAGAGTCGACCTGGAATAGAAGAATTCAAGAGTTGTATAAGGTATAATGAACCCTTTTGAATAGGCTTGTCACTTCAGTCGGTTTGGATATTGCATCGGAACTTGAAACACTCAAATGCTATTCTTCCGTTTCTATCGGTTACCTCGAACAAGTGTTTTACAAAAATCATATTTTTGGTTATGTGACATTACATGTGATTTAATAGAGTTTCCATATAAAACTCGCTTTTCCTCAAAAAGGAGAATCAAAAAGAAAGTAAAATAAAAACAAACTCATGGGGACAAAACCAGACATTGCAGGTGGAGAGGATTGATCAAGATCTAATAGTACAAGTTCACCTCGTTCGACATAAGAAAACGTACCGTAGTGGCAGCTGCAATGGCCCGACACCAACACCGACCCCGACCCCCAGCCCCCAATGCCGACACCGACCCTACTTATATTCTTCTACTTTTGTTAGAAAGCGAATGCTGGTTTTGTCCTTTGGGATTAGGAACAAACTGCGCGGCCCTCGGCGGCCCCTCCTCCGACCGGGAATAGTCGTGAGCACATATCGAAAGAAACATAAATTGTGGGTCCTCCACAGTAATTACACGTATCTGCCATTGGCTAACTAATATTCTTTATGTCGAATGGTAGGTAATCAGTGTAAATTTAGTTACTTCAGTAACACTGAATTTCTTAAATAAATATTTCTTTTATTTTACTTGAAACAAAGTATAATCGCCTTGGATTGAACTTTGGACCACCCCATTTAAGAATATGGAAGAATTCATGGATCATGTTTTAACTATTACCAAATCAATTTTCAGACCTTAAGTTTAAAATTTGCAAAAATTAGGTATTTATTAATTAATTAATTATAGTTTAGTAATTAAATATATTAAAATCGTAATTATACAATTCATGGTCACGTATACATACTTATGGGTCACAACTTATTTATTGGTCACAAATTATTTTTCAATCACAAATCAAAAAATTAATATGTCACATGTCACAAATCACAAATCACAAATATTATGAGTCACAACTTATTTGTCAGTCACAAATTATTAAATTATCAACACAAATTAATAATTTTTTAGGTCACATATAATTTCATAGTCGCAAATTATTTTTTCATTGGTCACGTATTGTTTATTGGTCATAAATTAACCAATTTAATGGTCACGGGCGACCAAATAATTGGTGACCATCACCAACACTTGCGACCTTCGACAGCACCACCGCCTCCAACACGTCGAACCACCACCACTGTCGCCAAACCACGTCACCAGAACCACCACCACCTCACGACAACTAGGAACATCGTACTCTCCATCTCTTCACCATCACCACCACCACCACCACCACCACCTTCTCCTCCTCCTCACCACCACAACTACAAACAAACCACCAATGTCACTAACAAACAACCACCACACAAAACATCACCACCCCAACCGCCATATCCACCGCCACAAAAATCATTAGATCCACCACAAACCTCGCCACTATACAAAATATCGCCACCACACAAAACATCGTCGGCGCAGCAATGCAACGTCGCGGTGCTTCGGCTGCGAAGAATCGTCAGAGTGGATAGATCTTTGTAGCAACTCACGGTGATTCGCGCTCCTTCTGTGGTGAAATGGATTGAGGGTGGTTATGGGGTTGGGCAATGGCGGCGAATGGCGGAGACAGAAAGGTGAGGAGTGATTGAAGCTTTTGTCGTGTCGCGCACTGTTTCACCGTTGCGATTGAAGGTCCTGGCCTGCGATATGGATTGACGGTGGTGATGGGGCTAACGACGACGGGCGACGACAATGGAAAGGTGAGGAGTTTGTGGTCGAAAGCGGCAGTAACGGGAAGGTGAGAGAGAATTGAGGGAGGCAATTGGGGGGGTTTAGAGAGAGAATGGGAAAAATATTTGAAGCCCAATGTGTTTAGAGAGAGAGAGGGAAGAGTGAGATGGGGGAATGGAATAAATTAGGGATTTAAAATTCAATTAAAAATTGATTTTTTATTAAATAAACTTAAGATCTGATTTTTGAATTTGAAAAATTAAATACTTATTTTTCTGCAATCTCCTCTTAAGAATATAAGTCACCAGCCCACTTGAGCAATAAAAAATAAATAAATTCAAAGGGAGCAAATAATTGGCCCGGTCTTATAAGATCTGTGGATGAACTACAAACCCTTCCCGACTACAAACCCCATCCAAACCTGAAACCCCCAATTTCCACTAAAACACCCAAATTCATGAAATTGAAGTGGTGAAGTCATGGGTGTCAATTGAAGCAAGTAATAACCGGATAATTTTTTGTAATTTCATTTATATGATATGAATATGTAGGTTCAAATTGTTTTGTGAGATGAACTATGAAAGTATTTGATGGTGTGGTTCAGAGTTTTGTTTCTTTGTGATTTATTACATTCCAATTCTGAACATGCAAATTTGTTTTTGAAAATACAAATAATTTTTAGAAAATTCTATTGTTGGTGAATTTGCGAATATGAATATATGATATGGCACGTCTTAAAATAACACTTGTTTCTTTTACAGTGAAAACAATCGTGGAAAGATTTTATAAACCTCTTGAAAATGTGAAAAATGTTGATAAGATGCCAAATAGAGACGATTCTAATGTTGGACAACTTCCCACCAATCCTGGATTAAGAACTCCAATCTTAAATTACAATGACATCAACGCTCTTGCACGGAATTTAGTTTTGACAAATAAGAGTAGAGCATATCCGTTAGTTTACAAGCTTTTGACTTGGCACTAATTCTTCTAATTACTACTGTCACGGTAAAGAGAGTATTTTCTGTCATGAACATTGTGAATGATAAATTGCGCAATTGGATTTGAGATGAGTGGATAAATGATATATAACCTTATTGTTTATGTGGAGAAAAATATATTTTTAAAAATTGATAATGAAGCGATTGTACAAAGATATCAAAGTATGAAAACTCCTAATGAACAATTGTAAGGTATTTCATTTTAATATAATATTTTTTTTATTTATACCGTCCGCACTGGAAAAATTTCTTGGGTCATGTGCAATCGAATTGGAGATGAGTGGATGAATGATCGCCTTATTGTTTATGTGGAGAAAGACATATTCTTAAAGATTGATAATGAGGCGATTGTTCAAAGATATCAAAGTATGAAAACTCGTGAAAAATAATTGTAAGGTGTATCATTTTTAGTAAAGTGTTTGTGTTATAATGTTGTTATTTTTTTACCTTTACAAATATCGTACGCTAGAAAAAATTTCTGGGTTCATCCCTTGTTAGCTTCTCTATTTAGTTATGGAAGAAACAATGAAGCGAAATTGCATGTAGTCATGACTAGGGTAGAGCTATATAAAGAGATGGGTTTTCAACACATGGAAATTGAGCGTGATTTAGCAATGGTAGTAAATTGGTAAACAAACCATTTATGCAGGTTTTGGTATTTGTGGGATTACTGGGATGAGTTATTAAAGTTGATTAACGACATCAATTTCACTATTTTTCATCAGTATAGAGAAAAAAATAGAATGGCACATTTTCTTGCCCGACAAAAGGCGAGTGGTCTCACAGTGAGGTACATGCATCTAGATCAAATACCATATTTGTTAAAATGTATTATTTGTATAGATAAACTTAATTTTACTAACTTTAAGCAGTAGTGAGGTTGACCTGTTAGTTTTATTGCTTGGTTAGTGCCTTTTATGGCTATTTGGTTCTTGTGTTTGTTTGTTGGTTTTGTTTCCACGATATTTTTCCTCCATAAGTGAGGGTGATTGAATAAAGTTCGGAGGTGTCGCCCTCCTTCCATGGAAAAAAAGAAGGGGATGACATTTTCCGCTCTCCTTTGTATGCAAAAGGATGGAATGTTAAGTAAATCGAGCCACACGGGCTCACGCTCAACCAAATTGAGCATGTGGGGGAAGCCAAGCACAAGCCAACTTGCTTTACCAAATTGTGGCTCAACTCACACCACAAGCTCACCCCACCAGGGGCGAGCCAAGTCAACTCACGAACTAACAATTTTTTTTTATTGAAATTGCACTTTTCACTCATCACGACAAGCTGGCTCTCAAATCGTTAGTGAACCGACTAGCACGAAAAATTTGCTGCTCAACGCATCGACTTGTCCCACTTAACACCCCTAGAAGAGAATCGAGTGAAGATCCAAAAGATGAAATAAGAAAGATATTCTTCATGAAGTAATAATTAACTATTCTTTCAATTTCTACTTATAATCTGATAAACAACATTTTGTTAACCAAACATCTCAATGAATTTATAAATGATTAAACCAACAAACTAAGTTAAAAACCTGCAGATGAGTGCTTTTTGTTTTCACAACATGCGTGTTAATAGCTTAGTACAACCTTAAGCTTGACTATGTAAACCTTGGCCGTGCCAAAGCCCGGTTTACACATCTAAAGTGTGCTCTTTTATACTCTAGTTCTTTTTCAGTTTTCGACCCCAAGGATACAAGAACTCGAAGAAGAAAACTTATCTTCAACCCGTAATAAAAACTAGCAAGCATTTAAAAAATGCAGGACAGTCAAGAAGTTCAAAGACAACAACAAAGAGGATGGAACTAAAAGTATTAGCAAAGATTTACAACTAAATAAATTAATGCTTCGTTGCATCAAGAAAGCCCGGTAGAGAAACTATACTAGACAACATGTTCGTCCCAGAATAGAACTAGATCAGCCAAGCTTCAAGCCGAAGTATCTGTGATAACAATCTAAATTAACCAGACCTGTATGTATATTCCACGCTAACTGAAATCTACTGGTAGTTTCCAAAATGATTGGTCGGGGCTTGCCAGACTGTACCTGTAACATGTACAATAAGTATTCGTTAGGCGAGAATACAAGTTTGAAAGTGAAACCAAGTGATTGACAAAAATTATAAACAGTATTAAAGCATGCTTGAAAGTGTTTATAAACTGCTAAAATTATATATAAATTGAAATAAGTGGTGGTGAATAGTACATGTGGGTCCTCGAAATGAATGGAAGTGACATGAGCCAAACATTTGCTAGAATAGACTTAAAATGCTAGAATGTGGCAATAGCATGACAAAAATTAGGAACCATAAAGCCCAAACCAGAATAAGGATAGGTTAGCAAAGAATGCTTGAGAAACCAAAGATTAGAGACAAAAATGTGGCAAATCTAATGTTGTTGGCATGGTTATTGGAACAAAAGACTTGTACATTTGATGTCTACAATCAAAATTCATGCATAAAGGAAGGGGGAGAATTTGGTACCACTTTTGAAAACAGAAGTATACTAGTCAAAAAAATCCAAACACTAGACAATTACGAATCAAAAAGTAGTGGATAAAATTCATTTTTGTCTCTAAAAAGTGTCGTGGGAGAAATTTCCTCAATTTAAAATTACACTGTGCTTCCTCCCTTGTATTGTAAACCTACCAATGGAAATGCTAGAATTATTTAAAAATGCTCAGCTTTAGCCAATCATATGAAAACATATAAGCCACAAAAATTGTTTCAGATAAAAGCTAACAAACCGCTGGCAGCCTTCATCAAGTCAACAAATGAAGTATAGCACAGACAGCGCACTACGTCAAACGGAAGGGATGCATATAATGCCCCTGTTTGGTACAGATTAAAATTTTCATTCTCATTTTTCTACTCATTTTCAACCACACATTCTTCAATAAAATAATATTTTCTATCACATCAATAATTTTTCCTTCTTTTTCAGCTACACATTCTCCATCAATGTACTATTCCAAAATACATTCTTCCAAAATAATGTGGCTCAAACACACACATTGTCTACACTCAACAGTGCTGGGCAAGAATCAAGCAGCCACACACTGCCTGAAGAAAGAATCGTCTAGAACAGGTGCTGCATTCGCTATATCTAGACAGGCTAAAACTCGGGTAATGTAGGCAGGGATGCAAGGTTCTAGAAACCGAGCAAGCTGCCTACTCCAGATTTCGTTGGAGACTTCCAGCACCTAGTTGGCTGATTATTTTATGTATATAGATATGTGGGAATTTTATATATATGTCTAGAAACAAATGTAGATGTCGCGAGAGAGCAGAGCGTACCGCCCTGCCATATCGTTGGATCAAATGAATCCTAACCATCCATTCTAGACGGATCATTTGTAATCTCATGATTTTCAAGTTGTAAAGAGCTCTGTAAACTCGAGCACTTCCCAACTCTCTTGTGCTCTCTAAATATTTCTTGAATTAGTTTATTTCTCAGTTGTGCCATTGCTTAACAAATACGCTAGTAACAATGGCTGACTTAGGGCAGAAAACTGTGATATTCAAAAGGCTGCATGGTGCTTGAAATTTGCAAATCCATCAAAGTACACTTCAAATAAGTAGACTTATAAAAACAAATACGAAGTAAGTTAAGATCAACCAGAACAACCACACACTATAACGCTTAATTTAATTGGGCTATAACTGAATTCATAAAAAATCTCGGATTTTAATAACAAGACTCAACCTTGTATAGATACTAAGACTATCATCTCAGGCCAGCACCATTCCACACCAAGCACATTACAAAGAAGAAGAAAAGGCAGAAATGCGCGTGCAAAGGCACAATCTAATAAAACTTAAAAGCATAGAAATGAAAGTTAAAGAGAAACACTAAGATTATGATAGATCAGTTAATAATGGCTGGACACATGATTCCAGCATTGTCCGAGAGACAAATGGTAATGCATATATCAGAAATATGCACTCGAAATTCATCAAAAGTCAAAACAGGCTATTCGTTCCTACTCATAAATACGACAAACTACCGCCAGCAATTAGCACCGCTAAATACAGATTCACAAGGCCACCAACATTCCCAGAACGTAGTAAAAGTCTTCTACATTTTCATAGTAATCCCATAATCAGTTAATCACATATATTCATCAATATAAAAAACCAAATTGATCATCGTCTTTAATACTTACAATTTCGTGAATTGTTCTTCAAGCGCTTTAGTTTCTCGACCTGGACCTGAGAGTCCATGAAAATTTTCATTCTTTGAATCTCCAAATCCTTGGCAAACTGCATTCTTTGCTTCTCCAACTCCACCATCTGCTGCTGCTTAGCAGCCTCTACTTTCTCGTATATCTCCCCTAACCTTGTTATGGCCTTGGCTAACCTCCTATACCCCTCGCCTACAGACCCATCCCCCTCTTCGACTGGCCTCCTCCTTTTCATCCCTGCCACCGGCGGCTGCCCGAGCCATGTTTCATCCTCATCCTCGTCCTCTTCCTCCTCTTCCTTGGCCTTGACTGCTGCAGCCGCCGCAGCCATCACAGAGAAATTCCTCTCAGTCAAATTCCCATTCCCGGGCCTCTTTGACCTCGGCCCCACCGGCACCGACCATGGCACCTTCGGTAGAGGACTAATCGAATCTGGCGAACTTTTCCGGTGCTGGGACAATGTTGTCTTCGTCGGCGGCGGCGAGGGAGAAACTTCCGGCGATAGGGAAACTCTCCGACGAAGTTTTTTCTTATGACCATTGCTGGGGATGCTATTAGCCTTCGAAAAGGTATCACCGATGAGGGAATCGAGGCTGTCGAAGTGAGGCCACGTGGAGGCGTATTGGCCGTTGGATTGAACTACCTTAGTCTTCTCGATCTTGTACTTCTTCTTGACGGTGTCGACACGATTTTTGCACTGAACGTCGGTACGGTGGAGCTTCTTCGAGTGGGCGTGGAGGGCGTTGACGGCGTCGGCCACATCTTGCCAGTGCTTCTGTCGGAGGTTACCACGGTTAAGCTCTAGGTAGTGGGACCCCCATGCCTCAATCAGCGTCCGGGTCGCCTCCTCCGACCAGCAATCCTCGCGGACGGGGAACGCCGGGGCCCGGGCAGAGGTGGGACACTCCGATTTCGGAGCCTCCGGTGAAAACTCGGTTTTGGTAGTGACTGGCGGAGGAGATGGAGGCACTCCGTCGTTTTCGTCGTCGGTCATGGAATCGGTGGGGTGGTGGAGAGAGGGTGAACGGTTAGGGGAGGTGGTGGTGGAGAGCGGCGGCGAAGGGGTGGAGGAACGTGACATGTGGGGCAGTTGGTAGGTGCGCCGACGAAGGGTATTTTTGAAAGAAAATTTTTTGGCTTTGGCAAATTTAAACCGGCTTTCACAAATCAAAATAATACTTATACATCATCTTTTACATTTTATCACGTAATAAAATATCATTAGACAAATAAAAATAAACAATTTTTTCGTCCATGATTTTCAAAAAACAAAGGCAACGTCAAATAGGGATGGCAACAGGGCGAGTATGGGACGAATCAACCATTCACACCCTCGTCCTGTCGAATATTTTTTTTACCTTGTCTCGTTCTCATACTCGATTAAAGCGGCATGGAACGGAATTGAGGCGAGGCAAGTCACTTGCCCCATTTATCACCCCTATTATTTTTTCTTTTTATTTTTTATTAATTTTAATTTTTGGTTTTATTTTTTTTATGTCTTNGTTAACTTTACAAATGATAATAAATTTATTATTTTTGTTCGATAAAAAAATTAATTTTAAACGGGACAGGTAGCGAGGCGGTGACTATGTTTCTCGTACCCACCCCGCACCCGCTTCGGGATAATGACCTTTGTCCAGTCACTCGTCCCCGTTCCGTTTACCCAATTAGGAGGGTAATCCTCGCCCCATTCGTAGCGGGGTCTCACGGGTATCGAGTTGAACGTGTTTTTTTGTCATCCCTAACGTCAAAATTAATGTAAAGAAAAAAGTGTACATTAACATTATTATTGACAAATTTATTGAATATTTTTCATGGATCTTGTGTGTTTGTCCGACCATGGAAAAGAGGTAGTGGGTTTTTGGAGGAAAGCATGCAAATCGAATTGTAATAGATTTAAGGTTTAAGACACATTAACGTATAGGTCACTTTAGTCTTACCGTTCGTTTATTAATCAAAATGATCATATACATCAAGTTATCTCTCAACCTGATTATCAAGGAGTTTGTGATAAGATTGATGAATCGTTAATTTGTAAAGTGTCAAATCGAGCCCTTCTCAATATATTTATATAAGAATTTCCAACTATGAATTTTAAATAATTGTAGAAATATGGAGAAGAGCATTCGGATAATACATGAATGGGAAAATTGGTATATGATAATACTATCTTAGATGGAGCACTTGTGGAGCAAACTCAATGACGTGTGTCACACGTCGCCTTGGATCTTCAAAGAGGTAAAAACGTGCAACAAAGCCTTCTTAGAAATAAAATGACTCATGTCATAATGGATCTTCGATGAAATTGACCAAATTTCCAATAATGTCCTCAATTTGAACCGGAGAATAGTTGTCATTCCATAATCATTAGAGGGTTTCAACATGTTATTTTTGAAGAATATATGTATAATCATGTTGTATATTTGAAAGAAATTGATCTCTTTGATTCGTTCAATACACACTGAACCCATTATCTCATTGGTCAACATATAGAAACTGACTCAACAAAGTAGTGTCACCTATTGCCTCAGGTCCTCATAAATGCATAAAATTGCACGTGTTCCCCAGAACATGTTGGGGCATGCCAATGCCATCTCGGATGCCAATGCCATCTCGGATCCTCAACCCATCTCAAAACAATCGAAGTATATATCATAAAGCAAGCCATTAGGCCTACAAGTGAAACAAATAGGTGAGTGCAATTCATAAAACTCATCCCAGTTAACATGTCACTAGGTGAGCCATGTGTGTGCAAACTGATCTGATATTCAAAAATCGCAAGCACATCACACAAAGATTATTTTTGCGGAAGGCAAATGTAGATGGTTCATAGACTCTTTTCAAGTTAACAAACACATCCTAATTCTTAACCACACATCATCTAAATATTGTGAGCATCGGTTTGTACCTAATCGTTCTGAAGGCAAACATTCATCACCTTCTACAAATGGTAAAATGGTTTCAAATTCAAGTTATTCTCTAAAATTTTACTTAGTCAAAACTCAATTCCTTGAATAGTTCAGGTTTCTTCACCTTCAAGAAAGTTATTTGAGTTTTGTTTGATAGTTTCTCTTCTCCTTTAGCAGTATATTCATCAATTGTGTGTGTAAGTGTGTTGCAGAGATATTTTGGGTGTGAGGACTCTATCAAGGAAAAATGAATTGTCATCATCTTGACAGTTGATATGCCAAGATTGCAGGAAGCTTGAATCAAGGATCAGCTATAATCAAGCAGCAATCCGGAATCAAAGATCGGTTTTTACATTGTATGAATATTTTCATTATTCATTTTCCATACATGTTACTCTGTCTATATATATAAACCAGCTTTAACGTATGAATGAGGTGTAGAAAATTCAATACAAAGCAATGTTTATTTCTTATTATAGTATCAGAACCCGTTAAACTCCAACGAGCAATTCAATCCGATTAAGACTCAAAAAAAATTAAGCACGCGGATTTCAAGATTGGTCTGCTCAAACGAGTCATCATCTTGCGGGGGCATGTTAAAGGATAAAAATCCAACATCGAATAAAGGTGAAAATATAGACCAATTTATAAGAGTTCGTGCTACTCTTCTTAATAAGGTTGACTTTTTAAGATGGAACATCAAATCTTAACATGATATCAGAGCACAATTTGAAGCATTGCTTATTGGCTATGATCTCATGAATTTTGTCATCGATGACCTTCAATGCCCTGCTATTGATGCCGAAAAATCGGCCATTTCCAAAGCAGTGAATTCCTACTGGATTCGCCAAGATAAGCTGGTCCTTCATGCCCTGCTAGCTGCCACATCTACCACAATCACACTGAAGCTTGCTTCATGTAAAACATCTCATGAAACTTGGAACAAACTAACCCGTCTTTATGTAGGAAAATCTTGCACTCGTGCGATGCAGCTGAAGGAGGATGTCACTCTCAACAATCGTGGAAATCAGATTGTCACATAATTTCTCCAGTCGATCAAACTTATAGCTGATGAACTTGCCAGGATTGATCATCATGTTGCCGATGACGATTTGACCCTTTATATCCTAAATGGTCTGGGTCCTGAATATAGGGAAATTGTTGCCCCTATATGAGCTCAAGAAAATCCTCTAAGGTTTGAGGAGCTCCATGATCTGTTAATCAGTCACGAAAGCTATCTCAGACGCCTGGAACAACAAGCTACGTAGCTATTGGTTGCAACAACAAACTACACTCAGGGCAAGCAACTCCCATTTGGAACGAATGGACAACGATCCTTCTCCAAAGGCCTCGACAACAATAAATGCATCAACAATGGACTTGGCTTTCGCAAATATAAGTCCAAGTGCCAGCTATGCGATCAGTTGGGTCACACAGCTAAAACATGTACAAAGTATACTCAGAATGATTTCTCAGCAAATTATGCTGCCTCCTTAAAAAATAAAGATCAGAAATGGTTAGTCGACTCGGCTGCTTCACACAACATGACAACTGATCTCTCAAGTCTTTCAATCCACTCCGAATATGATGGTACGGATGAAATGGTGATTGGTGACGGATCAGGTTTGCATGTATCTCATATTGGGTTATTATCCTTTGCATCTCCCAATCGTATTTTTCATTTGAGAAATACCCTATGTGTTCCCAGCATTAAAAAAAAATTGATTTTTGTTCATCATTTTACCAAACAAAATAATGTCTACTTTGAATTTCATCCGTCTATTTTTTTTGTGAATGATCGGATCAGGGGGATGACACTAATCAAAGGCGAATGTGAGGATAGCGTGTACCCCTTTGCCGGAAACAATGGCTACGGTTTCCAAACCTGCCATTTCCTATGTTCATGAACGCACTACGACAGATGGATGGCACAAACGTCTTGGCCATACTTCTCCAAAAATTGTTCAACATCTTATCCGCACTTTTTCTTTGCCTATTAATAAAAAAGAAAGTTCATCCCTTTGTATTTCATGTTCACAAAATAAAGCCCACCGGAAAATGTTCCAATCTCATGGCTTAAACAGCACGGCACCACTGAAATTAATTTATACATATGTTTGGGGTCCCTCTCATGATATTGGTATTGATGATTCAAAATATTATATTATTTTTGTTTACTACTATACCAAATACAGATGGCTCTATCCTATGTCTCATAAATCAAGCGTTCAAATTACATTTCCTCAATTTTTGAAATCTTATGGAAAATAAATTCAACGCTAAAATCAAGAGCCTATATTCAGACTATGGAAGTGAATAAATTGCTCTAAAAAATTACTTATCGATTCATGGCATTGGTCACTACACTACTACTCCCCACAACAAAATGGTATGTCTAAAAGACGACATCACCATCTTATTGAAACTGGCTTTACTCTTCTCACTGATGCACATATGCCTTTTTTCCTATTGGCCATATGTGTTTCAAGCTGCAGCATACTTGATAAACTAAATGCCAACTTCTACCTTGAACAATAAAACATATTTTGAGATGCTATTCAATCAGACTCCCAATTACATGAAATTAAAGCAGTTCGGATTCCTTTGTTACCCCTTGACCAGGCCTTACAATACTCATAAGCTTCAGCCCAAAGTTGTGTCTTGTGTCTTTGTAGGTTACTCCCTAACCCAAAATGCTTATTTGTGTCTTGAGCCCACTAGCGGAAAGATGTATCACTCCCGACATGTGATTTTTGTTTCCCATGGCTCTACCCAAATCTCATCCTTTAGAAAATCCTCAAATCAACCATAGTGCTCTGGACAAACCTCAAACCGTGACCTTTTCTTTGTCGACACTACATCATGAACAATCACGATGCCAAACGTCTCAGCAATGGGTATAGTTGCTCCTCCGTTCTCTTTGGTGGATTCACCTCCCATGACTGCTCTTTCCTAGGTAAGTCAACCTTCTTTACTCCCTTTAGATTCACCAGAAAATTACTCTTAAAATATGAATGTGAGTCATGCATCTAAGGTACCCACCAATACTAAACCTCGCACCCACAATATGGTCACTAAATCTATGATCAACATTTACAAACCTAAAAAACTGTTCATGGTCACCAAGCACCCTATACCCCCGTCCTTGGAACCCACTTCGGTGACTCAAGCCCTAACTGATCCCAAGTGGCGCAATGCAACGTCATATGAGCTCACCGCTCTTATGCGCCATGATACTTGGCGTCTAGTACAACCTCCCAAGGGATGCAATACTATTGGGTACAAGTGGGTGTTTCGGGTAAAACGACTAGCTGATGAATCAATTAACAGATTTAAAGCCAGATTAGTGGCAAAAAGCTTTAATCAAAGACCTGGATAAGACTATGCTCAAACCTTCAGTCCTATAGTCAAACCAGTAACAATTCAAGCAGTCTTATCTGTTGCTATGATGCGAGGTTGGTCACTAAGACAATTAGACGTTAACAATGCTTTTCTTCATGGTCATCTTACGGAAGAGGTATACATGACACAACCCCCAAGTTTTCTAGATCAATCAAAACCTAATTATGTTTGCTGCCTTAGAAAAGCAATATATGGTCTTAAACAAGCACCACGTGCTTGGTATTATGCTCTCAAACATGCCCTATTGGAATTTGGTTTTGTTAATACCATGTCAGATTCTTCATTATTTGTGTGCGCTGTTGAGTCAACTATTGCATATTTCTTAGTGTATGTTGATGACTTAATTATCACTAGCAATTACTCAAATTTTGTTGCAAGCATCATACAAAAACTTGGGGCAAAATTCTCTCTCAAAGACTTAGGACCCTTACATTTCTTCCTTGGAATTGAAATGATGCCTACCAACAATGGGTTGTTTCTCACTCAACATAAATACATCTGAAACCTTCTGGCCAGAACATGCATGGTTGGAGCTAATGATGTCACCACTCCACTGTCAACCTCGGTCCCCTTGAAGTTAGATGATGGATTCGCAGCTATAAACTACACAGAATATCGCCAGGTCATTGGTGCATTGTAATATCTCTCACTCACTAGGCTCGACATCAACTTCGCAATAAACAAGCTATCACAGTCATGCACTCTCCAACTACAAATCATTGGGTTGCAACAAAACGGTTGTTGCATTACCTCAAGAATATAATTTTTCATGGCATCTCAATCCAGAAAAATATTAGCCCATCTCTTATATGCTACTCAGATGTGGATTGGGCAGGAAACCTGGACAATCGAAGCTCAACGTCAACATATTTAATTATGCTCGATTCAAACCCCATCTCATGGAGTTCAAAAAATCAATGTGCCATTGCAAGATCATCGACGGAAGCTGAATATCGAGCGCTTGCAGCAGCTGCATCAAAATCTATGTGGATACTATCACTCTTTTCTGAAATGAAGTTCACTCTTCTAAAGCCATCAATGCTTTTGTGTGAATGCTTGGTATTATGCTCTCAAACAAGCCCTATTGGAATTTGGTTTTGTTAATACCATGTCAGATTCTTCATTATTTATGTGTGCTGTTGAGTCAACTATTGCATATTTCTTAGTGTATGTTGATGACTTAATTATCACTAGCAATGACTCAAATTTTGCTGCAAGCATCATACAAAAACTTGGGGCAAAATTCTCTCTCAAAGACTTAGGACCCTTAAATTTCTTCCTTGGAATTGAAATGATGCCTACCAACAATGGGTTGTTTCTCACTCAACATAAATACATCCGAAACCTTCTGGCCATAACATGCATGGTTGGAGCTAATGATGTCACCACTCCACTGTCAACCTCGGTCCCCTTGAAGTTAGATGATGGATCCGCAGCTGTAAACTACACATATCGCCAGGTCATTGGTGTATTGCAATATCTCTCACTCACTAGGCTCGACATCAACTTCGTAATAAACAAGCTATCACAGTTCATGCACTCTCCAACTACAAATCATTGGGTTGCAACAAAACGGTTGTTACATTACCTCAAGAATATAATTTTTCATGGCATCTCAATCCAGAAAAATATTAGCCCATCTCTTATATGCTACTCAGATGTGGATTGGGCAGGAAACCTGGACAATCGAAGCTCAACATCAGCATATTTAATTATGCTCGATTCAAACCCCATCTCATGGAGTTCAAAAAAGCAACGTGCCATTGCAAGATCATCGACAGAAGCTGAATATCGAGCGATTGCAGCAGCTGTATCAAAATCTATGTGGATACTATCACTCTTTACTGAAATGAAGTTCACTCTTCCAAAGCCATCAATGCTTTTGTGTGACAATCTTGGTGCCACACATCTTAGTTTTAATCCCGTCCAGCATTCAAGAATGAAGCACATTGTTCAGGACCTGATTCAAAAAAATGCTCTCAGTGTTTGACATGTCCATACAAATGACTAGCTTGCAGACTTACTTACCAAACATCTTTCAAGGCAACGCATAGATTATCTACGGAACAAGATCCATCTGTCCGATGGTAGCCCGTTCTTGCGGGGGCTTATCAAGGAAAAATGAACTATCATCATCTTGACAGTTGTTATGCCAAAATTGCAACCAGCTTGAATCAATGATCAGCTATAATCAAGCAGCAAGCCAGAATCAAGGATCGATTTTTACATTGTATGAATATTTTCATTATTCATTTTCCATACATAGTTACTCTGTCTGTATATATAAACCAGCTTTAACATATGAATGAGGTGTACAAAATTTAATACAAAGCAGTGCTTATTTCTTTATTAGGCTCATACCTTAGTCACCTATATATAAACACAAATACAAGAAAGGAAAGAAGATGATGATTATGACTTGAAATTATTTCAAAATTTTAAAACCCGGCTGAGTGACTAGATTCAAGTGAATTAGCTTCTCATCTAATGTTCATGATTAATTTTGAAAGGTCGATCAATGTCAATAAATCAAGTTCTTGTCACATATCTAGTAAAGTTCCTTAATATGCTATTGCTGAAAATCAAAACTGTCAACTGGAGCGAAAGTTATGATTGTCTAAAGTTGATTGCTTAATTGGTTCATTTCAATTTTTATACCAACGTCGTCACTTCCAACACCTGTAACCTAATCTAAAGTATTGTCCCAAGAATCATCTCACTTTTGACTCGTTTTTCACATTATATTTATATATTATGTCCCTCATAATGTGAAGGAAAAAATGTTCATCCTACGAATATTCATATACCACCCCTACCCGTCTTCTTGTTAAATTGATTTGACATGAAAAGGGTTAAAAAAAAAAACAAAAAAACTTACCTTTAGAAGAATGTAAAAAAATGCAATATTAAGACCTTAATCAACAGGACTCTGGATGTTCTCGCCAAAATTGAACATGCCAACTGACACCACCCCCACGATCAACGACCTCCTGCCGGAACCCATCCTCTCCAACATAATCGCCGCCGTGTCGGATATTCGCAGCCGCAACTCAGCCGCCTTAGTCTGCCACAAATGGCTCCTCTTAGAACGCGCCACCCGCACCGCCCTCACCCTCCGTGGCAACATCCAGGACCTCTACATGGTCCCTACTTCCTTCCGATCCATAACCCACCTCGATTTATCCCTTCTCTCTCCCTGGGGTCACTCCCTCACCTCCTCCTCAGCCTCCTCCACAGCCGACCATGCAATAATAGCCCACTACCTCCGCCACGGCTTCCCCGCAGTCACTTCCCTCACGCTCTACGCCCGCAATTCGTCGACTTTACAGCTACTGGCTCCACTTTGGCCTAATTTGAAGCAAGTGAAGCTCGTGAGGTGGCATCAAAGGCCCCAATTTGTGACCACTGGTGAAGAACTCGAGATTTTGTTTCAACAATGTAAGAGGCTCTGTTCTCTTGATCTTTCGTCGTTTTATTGCTGGACTGATGATGTTCAATTTGCTCTGGAATCGAACCCATTAATTTCATCGAACCTCACTTTCTTGAATCTGTTGAACCCATCATTTTCTGAGGGGTTTAAGTGTGATGAGATTAGGGCAATCACTAGGGTTTGTCCCAATTTGAAGGAATTTCGAGCTGCGTGTATGTTTGATCCGAGGTACATTGGGTATGTTGGAGATGATGGTCTTGTATCTATAGCAATGAATTGTCCTAAACTGGCAATTCTTCATTTAGCTGATACCTCGGCCTTGTCGAATTTGAGGGGGGATCCCGAACGCGAGGGGTTTACGCAAGAAGATGCGAGGATTAGTGTGCTGACTTTGATTGAAGTGTTTTCTGGGCTTCCATTGCTGGAAGAGCTTGCTTTGGATGTTGGTAACAATGTTAGGGATAGTGGTCCTGCATTAGAGGTACTCAATTTGAAATGCCCCAAGTTGAGGCACTTAAAGTTGGGGCAGTTTCATGGGATTTCAGTGCCAGTTGAGTCGAGGTTGGATGGAGTTGCATTGTGTGAAAAGCTCGAGTCTTTGTCAATTAGGAACGTGGGCGACTTGGGTGATATGGGATTGATTGCCATTGCTCGGGGGTGTTGTAGATTGGCCAAGTTTGAAATTCAGGGTTGCAAACAGATCACGATGAGAGGAATGAGGACTTTTGTGCATCTGCTTCAACAAACATTGGTCGAGGTTAAGATCTCTTGTTGCAAAAATCTTGGTGCAGCTTCTTCGTTGGAAGCATTGGTGCCAATAAAGAGTCGGATTCAGAGTCTTCATATCGATTGTGTTTGGGATTGTGCTGAAGAACTCCAAGATCTTGATGCAATCAAAGGTAATGTTGACCGCAACAAATTGGATCAAGGTGAGAAATTAAATCAATCTGTAGGACACACAAAGTACTTGAGAACTAACTATTATGATTGTGGTGGCAATAGCAAAATATGCAAGTACTCGACTGATCTGAATTGCTCTTATCCCGGGGTGGATATCACTCATAATGGCTACGACAACGTGTGCAAGAATTCATATGATCTGAATTGTCCTTATGCCGTGGTGGATGTCACTCATAATGGCTACGACAACGTGTGCAAGAATTCATATGATCTGAATTGTCCTTATGCCGTGGTGGATGTCAATAACAATGGCTATAACAACAGCAATGGATTTGATGAAAAGACATGGGCTATGCTGCAATCTCTTTCGCTTTGGATCACTGTAGGTCAACTCTTGACTCCTCTATCATCTGCAGGACTCGAGAATTGTCCCAATCTGGAGGAAATATGGATCAAGGTTGAAGGAGATTGTAGGGAAATGTCGAAGCCCTCTGAACATGAATTTGGATTGAGCTTTCTTGGAAATTACCTTAGTCTATCGAAGATGCATTTGGATTGCAGGGATGTTATTGGCTATGCACACACTGCGCCTTTTGGGCAGATGGATTTGAGCCTTTGGGAACGGTTTTATCTCTTAGGAATCGGAGATTTGGATCTCACAGAATTGGATTACTGGCTTCCCCAAGATAGGGATGTTAACCAAAGGAGTCTCTCTCTTCCAGCAGCCGGATTACTCCAAGAATGTTCTGCACTTCGGAAGCTTTTTATACATGGGACGGCTAATGAACATTTCATGATGTTTCTACCGAGAATCCCAGGCATAAGAGATGTCCAATTGAGAGAAGACTATTATCCAGCACCAGAGAGTGATATGAGCACAGAGATGAGGCCAGACTCGTGCAGTCGCTTTGAGGCCGCTCTAAATAGGCGCCAGATTCCCGATTGATGCAAAAGAATCTTGTCCAGCTTTCTGTTATTTCACTTCACTGGCATTTTAGAACTGTTAAGAAATTTTGACAATATAATTCATGCAACATGCCTTCAAATTCCAACACAAGACATGTAAAAAGTCAAGTTTTCTTTGATTTCACAATAAGGATGAACGTTTTTCCCAATTGATATACTGAAAGGGAGGAAAATCACACACAAGTTTACAATTTTAGCCGGAAATACGTTGTTTATAAACCTCAACTATGCTATTTCTCTATACAAATGAACAAGCTGCATTAGCAAAGTGATAACTCGCAGTCTAGTAATCGGGGAAGAATTTCCTCACAACTTGGTCGTTCATCTGGTTCTGTCCAACAATCTGCAACCACGAGATTATACTATCACGACCCTTGAGCAAATATGAAATTTCGGTAGCCCTGTTGCATTACTAGATTCTAAAACACGTACCTGCAATTAGCCTACCCAAGGGTCCTTCAGGTATCTCCAAACGCAATCCTTCATTTGCAACGGCATAAACAACCTGAATAGACGATGAAAATTTGGAATATTAAGTACTCCTATCAAGGACCATTACGTATAATGCAAATATAGAGTTCAATTTCTGTACCCGCTCTGGTGGTATACCGTCCCATGGTTTATTTAGGGTGCATAGTTCCCACATTATAATGCCGAGGCTGAAAATGTCACATTTCACCGTGAAGGGTTCATTGCGTATAAGCTCCGGAGCCATCCATTCTGGTGTCCCTGCCGACGAGGAGTCCTGCATGGTTGCATCTGTCATTATCCTTGAGAGCCCAAAGTCGCAGATTTTAACTGTCGAGTGCTTGTTGACAAGGCAATTTGCACTTTTAAGATCACGGTGGACTATCTTCATGCGATGTATACACATCAGCCCCCTAAGTTGCCAACAGAAAACAAACATTGAGTTTAGAGTCATCCATATAAACAATGGTTTTTTTTTTTTTTTCCGTTTCAAAAACATTCTCACCATACAAGCATTTGAAAAAAAAAAATACATGCTCTATTAATTTAAACTCGTAAATAATCAATATTGTTAGCCGAAATCATTAGATATTTGAATTTCCCAAGAATACAGCAAGTGTTTGTCAATGCCATAAATTGCCATTATTCTGGTTGTTTACAAGGACACGTCATTTTGGCAGTGTAGTTAACTGTGGATTTTGGGCTTTCTGGCAGAGTTTATATACGGGTCACCAATCCCCATCCTCACCTTCTGGGGCGGCCAAGTATGCGCTCCCCCTGATCAGCTATTTACGTTTCCAGCAAGGTGAGGGAGCCTGTTCCTGAATTGATTTCAACATGGAACTCAAGAGTTAATTATCCGCAGCCTTCTAAATTCATCGGGGATGGTATCACCTAATGCACTAACGTAAGTGTATGATTCAGATCTTCCTGGTACCTTCCATTTTTCTTTTACTCTCTCTTTCATTGTTGAAGTATCGAGAAATTTAAGCCCATTTGGAAAGATAAACCACTCTGTTCATTAATGTTCTGATTGTAACCTCTGCTCAGAATGAAACCTTATAAATGCAAGGTACCAGCTAAAAATTCACCTAGAGATCGTGGTAAATTTTAGAAATCAAAGATTGAAGTCACAATCCAAGAACTATCATTAAAAGGTTTGAATGCCAGAACCCACAGTAGATGAGATAAAGTACCCAAGGAAAATCAAGAGAAAGGGCACTGTAACTGCCATTACCATATCCCCAAAAAACTGTGAACTGCAAATCTTCCATATAGCCAAGCATTGTCATTTTCACCTATTGATGTTTGACTTGCGTCTATCCTCAAATTAATATCCATTCCCCAAAAAGTTTTAAGAAAACAAATTTTCCAATTGATCCATACGGCAGTACTAAGTTTAGCTATATTCCAAAGGTTTCATTTTTGAGGTGGTTAGTAATATTTATCTTCTATGTAATGTAACATGAATCTTGATCTTGATTCTATCTACGAAGGGCTGTGGTCTCCACTCAAATACATGACCTAATGTAGTTGCTAATATTCTAGTTGCTTTGGATCTTCTAATATGCATTGAAATAACTGAACAACTGGCGTGAAACGATTTATGTATCGGACCCTAACTCATTGGTAATAAAGCATTTTTATCTTTGGTCCTCACAATCCTTTATACAACTTAAACCTTAGATTTGAGTCTTACCTTATTCAACACAATATTTTTGCTATACTCCCCCAAACTCAATTTTTTTTGTCTCTAGAATTACGTAATCATCCAATAATAAAAAATGCATTTCTATCTAGATTCAACAATTGTTCATTGTATGTTAGTAATTCAATATTGACGAAAAAAGGGCACCATAAGTGCAGTCACCCCAAAAATGAATTAGAAAGTGGAGGATTGAAAAATCCTCAGGTGTACTTCCCTAAGGCTTTCTGGCATTGATTTCGACAAAAAAGCATGTTCAACAATTATCCAATCATTCAAGGTGATCATTACTGGAACACAGTTTTTGATGTATCCAAAAACTTCAACTAACCTGCATATGTCACGCAGCATTTTAATTCTCCTCCGCCAGCTCAGCTTATTCTTCTGGCCACTCAAATGAATCAAAAAATACAATGATCCCATTTCCATGTATTCAGTGACCATTGACAGCCGTGGAGGCCTTGTGCAGGCACCAAGGAATAATATGACTGCAAGAAAATCACAAGTTAGATTGCAACATTTATGTTCGATTGTAAATCTAACTACTGATTCACCACCAACCTAACTAGAAAACATGAAAATATTAAGCGCCCCTCTCCATGTTCTATACAAAACTATTATTTGTATAAAACATGTATAAATATACAAGTGTAGAACATAAATTAATATTTTTCAACAGGCATAAATGCCACACAAAAACAGCAAGTTCTAACTTTCAAGTGAACATGGCTGAAAATTATAGAGAGGTAGATACATTAAAATCAAATATTTAATTTGTCATTTTTCATAAGCCAATGAGGCTAGGTCAAGTGGTAAACTCTTAGGCCCTGCAACCACAATGTCCATGTTCATGCTAAAATATAGAAAAAATGTCACCATTTGCTCAAAAGAATGAGAAAAACATAATATGCATTTAGACTTACAATCACCAATTAGAAATAATATGCCCCTATTTGGTGGAGGTTAAAATTAGATTTTAGTAGATTTTAATAAAAGTTGATGAAATGCGTGATTAAAATTAATTGTTGACTTTGACTTGGTATTTTAATTTGATTTTAATCTAGAACAAACAGGGCGGCCTATATTTTGTCAATTTAAAATGATCCTGTCATAGCCTTTACACAAATTTCTCCCACAATAAAAGGTAGGTTGATAATTTGGTCAAAACCATTATCCAAAATTGATCTTTTTTGAGGAATTTAATATACATCTTAATAATGATTTTATGATTGGATAACAAGTATATAATGAATTAATGACGTCAAGATTGTATTGCCGATATGGATATCAGTTTTGTTTTTTTTTTTTTTTAACCAATAGTTTTCAGTTTTTCATGACTATGACTTGCAGTGTAGGTGTACTAAATTAAGCTAGTAAAAATGGTTTGGACTTTAAGAAAAGGAGGAAAGAAAAGTACCATTTGGGTGCCGAAGGCGACTGCAAAAAAAAAAATAAGAGTGGAACCAGACAAAATTGCAATGTTAGAATGATATAAAGAAAGACGAATAAAGAAAAAAAAAATGATGCAACAAACAGGATGACACCTGAGAATGGATATTTCATTGCAAAAGTCTTCCATGTTTTCAACAGTAAGATCTTGCTCCAAAAAGACTTTAATAGCAACTTCCGTTCCATTCCAAACACCACGAAAAACTTCCCCAAAAAACCCTGGATGTAATCCCATAAATTAAACGTTAATTGCCAACACTGAAAGTTAGTAACAAGTGACTAAACTGAAATGTACCAGTGAAGGAAACAAATAATATATCATATTGATTTTCATAGTTTAAAAAATCTATTTGAAGTTTACGCCCTGACTAACAAAGGTAGAACGTGCCCGATTAAGCCTCTCCTAAACACTGTTGATGTCTTATGAATTCAGGGCCAACTCTACACCTCATATTTTCATGCCCACTATTTATTAAGATAAATTATAAATTGCAGGACAGATACATGAAGTGTAGCTGGAGATCTACTCCACAGATTGATTATTCAAATTCAAGTTTTCTTTACCACTTCTGTTTCCTCCTTTTGATTTCACCTTCAGTGTTGAAAGCAAATTGACTTGGCTAAACAAATTGTCTTCACTGTACAGTCCTATGCTAATAATGGGATTAGGAAACCCAAACTCCTTTTATGTTACACTTCAATTTCAAAGCATTTGGTCAAGTAGAAGAAAAATCGGACTATAAACTTTCAGAGTATGATAGATATAATTATTCGTTCAATTTTTTTTTTTTCTTTTAGACAATTAAACATCTGGTTTTGCTGCAAGTCTCTCTTATTTCCTCTCTAATACAAGTAATATAACAACAAAAATAATAATACTAATGACAATGCTTACCAATCCCAACACGAGTGCCAACAGTTAACTCCGAAAAATCAATATTCCATTCTTCAAATGGCAGCAGAGGCTTGTTCTGGAACATAGGTAGTCCCAGAACTCTGTTCCATGCCGAAACCATTTCTTCTTTTACCTTGTGAGTTCCTATTCTCTCTGGAGTTGAACTGCTAAATTCATGAGGAGATGAAGGTAACGACAGTGCCTTCTGAGAGTTGTTTTGCCTTCGAGGATCATACAAGGAAGACCTTCCACCAGACATTTTATCCTGATCAGGAAGTGTTCAATGGCAACGTAAGCAAGAAATAGTTCAAGATTATTTAGGAATCAAAGGTCTTGAAATTTGAATTACAGGTGTGGTAAACAGTGTTCAATATAGAGACTTTAGCATATAATCAGAAATTAAAAATCTTGATCTTTTATGTATTCTAAAACGTGTTTAGTGAATCAAGCAACAGACCAGGTGCTTACAAACAAGGTCCAGAATACACAATATATTAGATTCAACACAAAATGCCCTTGTATTCAATTCTATGTTTAAAATGACTACCTTGTTTAGAAACCCATGTTCTTTTAGTGACTTAATTTAAGCAACCATAGAATAAAAAGCAAGAAGCTAATGGGGCTAACCACCTTTGAAGATACAATTGCATGAATGGTTTGAAATTGACTTCTCAGTTAAACTTCAGCTAAGAAACACAATGGAATAGCAAACAGCAAAAAAGATGTTGATCCGGGAGCTGACAAACGCTTGCTAAAAAAGAAAGCAAGAGGCTTATGGGACTACACATCTTTACTATTCCATGAATGGATTGAAATAGAATTCTGAATTGAACTTCAGTTATGTTAAGAAAACAATGACATAGAAAACAGCCATAAAGTTAAAAGGATGCTTTGAAAAAACAACAAACAATGTGAGCAAAATAGCTGTAATTAGTTTTATTCCCTCATTCTATAGCTGACCTCATTAGCATAATTTAGGGAGATGTTAGGGCATAACTAGAGGAGAAATGTTAGGAAGTTGTTAGTGTTATTTTATTTTTTTAAATTTGCCAGTGTAGCCTTCAGATTTATCAACAAAATATATGAAATTTCACAAAATTCGTCAGTAAAGAATTTGTAGCATCAGATTGCAGCTGAACTTCAGTTTTTTAATACCTAAAAGCTCATCTGGGAAGTTGCGTGGATAAAAATTGATTTGACCATTTTTTTCACTATTTATAATGATTTATAAACATATGCTAACCAAAGCCCCAGTAGATATAGAATTTGCAGAAGTGAATGAATCAAAATATATACACATGCAGTTTTTAATATCAAATGTGAGAAATAATCTAGACTATAAATGTCGGATACAATTTCACTTTTAGTTGGTAGAAAATTAAAATTGATATTGTGACTGCGTGCCATCAGTTACAGATACCACAACGGAGGATATACAAAAGCAAGACAAAGCCCAATTGAAATTAGAAATATCATCACAAACACTTATCAAAAGTGAATACAAAAGTGAAAGAAAAAGAGAATGCAATGTCAAAGAAAACATACATCTTTTTGCTGATCTGTGTCATGTTGATCAGTTGAACCAAAGGCATACACGCTAGTGTCCTGTTGTTCTTTTAAGAGACGATTCTGCTTTAATGATTCATTCATCGCTCGTACAGCCCTATAGTGAGTCATAATGATTTTATAAAACAAGAGAGAAAGGAACACCATAATCTGCAGGATGTTACATGGAGAGTGGCTAGATCATGAACAATAAATCTAAAAACACTATGAAATGAACTGAGCCGAGATTCTCGAATAATTTGATCATTATAAAAATATTTGGAGCTTATTGGTTTATCTAGCTAAGCCTGATTCAATTGTTTGTGCTCACCTTGGCTGATTTTAGGTCACAAAATTTGTAAGACAAGGGAGGAACGAAGAGCCAAAGCAATACATGGAAAGATATTAAAAGAACATGGATGTTACATATCTGTTAGATAAAGAAACAGAGCTCAAAATAACATTCAAGCAGTCTTCAACCTCGCATAAAGTAACATGCCAATTATTGCCCTAATCTACTTTCATAAAGTAACATGGTAAAGATTGCATCAAGGAAACATTAACCACAAGCACATATAAGAATCACAAAATTATCTATACATTATCAATTTATTAAAATTTATTGCCTACATAGCTAAGCTTTCAAGTGCTTAGCAATGGGTCATAGAGAATAAGAGTTGTGGATCCTAAAGAATTTGTGGTTAAAAATAATGTTTGACAAGCTTATGAGCACTTAAAAGCATTGCCTATCATACACTAGGAGATGTTGATAAATTTTCTATAATATAACACATAAATGAATTGTATAATCTAATGTTTCAGAATGGAAAATTCTTGTTTGGCAAAACTGATGCAAACTCGCTTCAAATGGCACTGAAAAAGGCATTTCTTATTTGCAATTTCAAGCACACCTTTTTTGCCCCTCAAGAAGTTTTTATTTTTTGATCTGCCTTCTAATGAGCATTATTTCCCTCATCCTCACTTTACCATTGTTTTAAATTAGCATCTATATTCTATGCAGAGCACATCAAGAAAGAGTACGCACGTCCAAAAATGTCATCTCTTTTGTTAAGTTGAAGTCAAAACATGGATAATGAAAACCTTTTGTGGATTTAGATTTTTACTTTACAAGTATAATCTATAGCCCATGTTTTGAACTATGGTTAGGATGCAATGAACAAAGAGTGAAACTTTTAGTCATAAACGAACAAAGAGTAATATCCTTTATAAAGGCCTTCATTAAAAGAAAAAGAAACAATTCCTATGTGGTAATAAGAGAGCGTGTGTGTAAGAAAACAAATATTAACCTTACGATGTCATCACCAATTTCGGGAGTCATGCTTATACTTCTTCTCCTTGTTCTCCGAGTTTCTGGTGTTGAAGCACCTTCTGACCTGGGGAAAATTTCAACTTCTAATTCAGTACAAACCAATAACTTCAAACTTCAAAAGAGTTAACTAATAAACTAAGCTGTTCATTAGACATTCATTTCAAAGAACAAGAAGCTCCACTAACAAGAGCAAGAAATTCTGGACTAGCACATGTGCACGGTCTACAATATGCACTATCAATATCAGGGTATAGTTTGCACGTTATTTTATCAATTCAAGTAAAGAGTATGTTGAAAGGACCTCATCTATCTAGATGGTGGAGTCAACGATATTTAAATTTTAGTAGCATCGGATGGATAAAGGTTGTATTAACTGCACAGAACACATTAAATGTCAAATTTCATCATATCACTTTTGTAAAAAGTCCATATCAGCCCAAATAGTTTGGGTAGTCAGATGTGATACTTCATAGTTTCTTATGTCAAATATTAATGTTGGTAGAATCAAAAGAGGTACACAATCCATTATTGCATAGATGTGATTTGAACTCAATAAGAGATCTGATTTTTTGGGAAATGATGAAATACTGGGGCAGTACGTTTTCCTTTATCCATTTTTCCCTCATTCTAAACCAAAGACAACTTTGTTAACAGTCAAGCATCCTTTTTCTTGGTCTCTTCTCTTTCCTTTTGAAACTTATTTTTTCCTCTCTTTTCCACTTATCTGCAATTTATCACCGTTATTAGATGCCGCTTGATCACCTTAATATCCCTTATAAAGCCCTTGAGTATGTCTATTATGAAATATTTAAAAGGCAGGAGAAAAAACTCCCGTGCAATTCATGGAGCAGCAATCACTTGACAAGTTACCTTGTTAAACAACTACCCGTTCTTCACCCTATAATTTCTTATCTAACAAGAGTAATTTGTTAAAAATGAATTTATTGTAGAAGTGCCATAAGAAAAGGAGTTAACATAATAAATGCAGCCCAAGAACTACAGAAACAATTTGAACATTCCAGCTGACAACATTCCTTCGCTTACGAAAACTCAATTAGGAATTTTGCTTAGTAAATTAAGAACCAAGGTACTCAAATGGAACCCATGGCAACCAAGATGTATCTTTGTTTTACATGAGAAATTTTCGTAATTCCTTGGATTGGTAATATTTTACAGTAATCACTATAATCTTTCCAGTGTTAAAAGCATTGTAAGTAATTTAAGAAAATACAAAGTAATAATTCATAAGATAAGCCTAATACATTGTATAGATAAATATCAAATATCTATTGTTTATCCTGTATCAGTGTGCCCCTCAAAGGAGCATACACAGTTCCACCAAAGTCACCCAGATATCTAGGAATGTACCCCAATATAGAATTACGATGATATCATTGTTAGACAAACCTTATCACCTATAACCTGAGTACATCACATAAACACTTGGAAGAGTATTTAAATAATTACAAGTCAAAAAACCAAGTTGTAAAATACTACCATATCCAGCATATATTACTACAATATGAACACCACAAAGGACTCACAAGACCAACCTTAAGTTCCCTAATCATGACTCACTGATTGTCCCTCTTCTGAAATAAAATAAAGAGAACAGATAAAATAAATAATAAGGGAACATTCGCTTTGAATTTCCACATCGTATAAGACATATTTGAAATAGGTTAGTACTATCTTTAAAATTCTATGCAGAAGGTGAACAACCTCCCACAACACGATCTGCAAAATAAGGCGACATCTTTGTTGGTCTCAAATCAACCTCTAACATCCAACAAGCAAAATAAGGCGACATCTTCGTTGAACTTTGGCAAAGAGCTATCCATGCAAGAACTATATGATATAAACTGGTGCGGAAGCTTTTAGAAATTCTTGTAATAAGAATTATATTGAAATAACCTTGCTTTGTATTGATATACGATTGATTGTGTTGAAAAATGTACAATGTCTTTGTATTTATAAGCAAAACTATACTCTAATCCTATTAATAAAAGGAAATCAAAATAAAGAAACTTTTTTTTTTTGAAAGGTAGATAATATAGTACAAGGAGGCACCCGCACACGAAACGAACAGGGCTCGGGCACGTGCTCGTGTCTTGACAGGCCGAGCCGACCGGTCGGACAGCGACGGCAGCGCGCGCGTGGGATTTGGACCGAATTCCATATGATATGGTCTCCTCCCTTCTAAAAACTATTGGTACCCCTAAACTAAATTCTAAAAGGAAATAAATTAATCCTAACATAAACAAGATTTAAGAATAAAACATATTACAACTAGAAAAGATAATTAAAAAAGACAAACTCCTAGATAAAGTGAAACTGTTAATTATGGTTGTGAGTACTACATCAATCCCCTCCACTTGAATAAAACTCGTTCTCGAGTTTTCTTGAAGAAAAAATCAATCAATCCAGAGGAAAATACTTAAAAATTTATGTCAATAGTAATATTGAAGAAATTTCAATTTCTTGATGTTCTACCACCCCATAATCTTTGTTCTCATCCAGGATTAGATCTGTCTCATAAGTTACCTCCCTAGCATAGTAAGATATTGTAAAATTGGTGCGCGATAGTTTGGACTTGATAAATCGATTATTTTTTGCAAAGGTCTGATATAATTTCTGTGCAAATGTCTAATGAGTAAATTTTGGAAACATACAAGCTTCATAAAGAAATGCAATTATTCGACTAGGTTTCTTCAAAATCAGAGCGAGCACATCTTGATTATCAACAAATTCTATGTAACTCCAGTTTATCTTTTCTTTTTCATGCTCTTCTAGTTCCATCTTAAAAACATGCTAGTTAAAATGTTGCTGTTTTTTATTGGTGAAATTGATACAAAACAACTCAAAACTATTGTGCATTAAACTTTTAAACACGTAGATATCAAGAACTCCTATATTGTCTTTGAGTTTGGATCATGTCCAATGGAGCTAATTATTTTTTCCACAACCCAGTCAAATAGGCGAGAATATATAGTTTTAGCCAACATATCACTGCTACTCAAAACAGCCTTTGAATCAAGAGTCCATGTAATAACTTTCTCAGGAGTCACCATCACAAGCTTAATAAGTGCATCTTCCAAACTTTTAGGACACACTTGAGCAATTCAACAGTATTATTAAGATGAAATCCAGAGTTTTCATCCTTAATCACGGAAAAATCGACCTTGCTACAAAGAGCAATATTATAACACGCCCTGATGACTCCAAGCAATAGTTCATCATGAACCCTGAACTTAGTCGATGTTACAGCAGCAAGAAACAACTTCAATACTTCAAGAGTAGTGCTGTCAAGTGCGAAATTATCTGCACAACTGCAACCTTGCTGAGAATATTAGTGAATAGTTGCGCATTTTTAGCACCATCTAGACCAGGATCACCCTCAAGGTGATTGNAGACAAACTCCTAGATAAAGTGAAACTGTTAATTATGGTTGTGAGTACTACATCAATCCCCTCCACTTGAATAAAACTCGTTCTCGAGTTTTCTTGAAGAAAAAATCAATCAATCCAGAGGAAAATACTTAAAAATTTATGTCAATAGTAATATTGAAGAAATTTCAATTTCTTGATGTTCTACCACCCCATAATCTTTGTTCTCATCCAGGATTAGATCTGTCTCATAAGTTACCTCCCTAGCATAGTAAGATATTGTAAAATTGGTGCGCGATAGTTTGGACTTGATAAATCGATTATTTTTTGCAAAGGTCTGATATAATTTCTGTGCAAATGTCTAATGAGTAAATTTTGGAAACATACAAGCTTCATAAAGAAATGCAATTATTCGACTAGGTTTCTTCAAAATCAGAGCGAGCACATCTTGATTATCAACAAATTCTATGTAACTCCAGTTTATCTTTTCTTTTTCATGCTCTTCTAGTTCCATCTTAAAAACATGCTAGTTAAAATGTTGCTGTTTTTTATTGGTGAAATTGATACAAAACAACTCAAAACTATTGTGCATTAAACTTTTAAACACGTAGATATCAAGAACTCCTATATTGTCTTTGAGTTTGGATCATGTCCAATGGAGCTAATTATTTTTTCCACAACCCAGTCAAATAGGCGAGAATATATAGTTTTAGCTAACATATCACTGCTACTCAAAACAGCCTTTGGATCAAGAGTCCATGTAATAACTTTCTCAGGAGTCACCATCACAAGCTTAATAAGTGCATCTTCCAAACTTTTAGGACACACTTGAGCAATTCAACAGTATTATTAAGATGAAATCCAGAGTTTTCATCCTTAATCACGGAAAAATCGACCTTGCTACAAAGAGCAATATTATAACACGCCCTGATGACTCCAAGCAATAGTTCATCATGAACCCTGAACTTAGTCGATGTTACAGCAGCAAGAAACAACTTCAATACTTCAAGAGTAGTGCTGTCAAGTGCGAAATTATCTGCACAACTGCAACCTTGCTGAGAATATTAGTGAATAGTTGCGCATTTTTAGCACCATCTAGACCAGGATCACCCTCAAGGTGATTGTACCCAATGAGCTTATGGAGGCAATACAATGCAAGCTCCACAACTAATGTTTTTGGTCTCTAATGCAATTCGAAGTGGATTCGGAACAAGCTCAGCCTGAGCTCCTCCTAAAGTATGCCCTGCACTTTCTAAGGCAGTCATTATAGATCCACTACTGCCTGCACGTCGACTAGCAGGTTCCACCTCCTTAGCAGCAGCTGGAGCAGCATTTGATTGATCTAATTCCGACTCAAATTTTTCAACTGTAGCATCAGTTGCAGGTAAATTACTTGTCACTTCAACTGAGGATACTGCTTGGTTGGGTTCATCATAATTAGATTGCTAACTAACGTCATTTGCATTCACTTTAATTCCTTCATGATTGATAAGTTTAATTCCCTTCTCTTTTGTTGGACACTTCCAAACTTCAACTTGTTCATCATCGGACTGTGGCTCGATCTTGGAGTTTTTAATGCAATTTTCATATACAAGGAATCAACAGGTCTCGAATTTTCAACTTGCACATGCTTTTCTTTTTCTATTTTAGTACCATGGTTGGTAACATCTTAATTATCATGAATTACTTATTTTTTAGCCTCATCATCTGCCTTAAAAGCCTTTTTCTCTTTATCATTCATAAATTGTTCATCACGTGACACCAATACAATCTTTTTATCGTACCACCTAAACACATATCTATTATCTCGACCTATATAAGTGGCATCTATATCATAGTACCATGGTTGTCCCCAAAGTACATGACAATTGTCAATCTCAACCACGTTACATATAATCTCATCTTTGTAGAATTTTCCAAGATAAAGTGAAATTTTACATACCTCTATATTTTGAATTTTTTACCCTGTGAAGCTTGATAGCAAGATGAGTATTTTTGAGTCTTCAAATTAAAGTTTTCACCAATGCTTTGGATACCAAGTTTTGATTACTCTTATGATTTATTATCACTTTACATACTTTGTTGTTGATGGTGTATCGTGTTTTAAAAATTTTGTTGTGCTTCAAATTAGACTCTTATATTTTTTCGATAGACTTTCGTAGAATCCTTGATAACTTGTATGTATTCAAATTTAACTAGGAGTTGAGGAAACTCTCTAGCCACCTGTTATTTTAATCTTATTCAAACAACCAACATTCATAGCAGTTAATGTCTACAAATTCTTGTTAACTTGCTTCTCTATGGGATCGTGTTTCCTTTCAAGAATGCAGTCAGCATTTGTGTGATGTTATGAAGGGTTTCATCGATCTCCTCGATTCACTGTTCAAGTTTGTCAAGCCTCCGTTCGTCATTGACGGTTTGACTGCCACCAATACCTTCTTCGACCATCGAATTAAGGCAATTTTTTTGCTCTGATACCAATTTTGGTGCGGAAGCATTTAGAAATTCTTGTAATAAGAATTATATTTGAATAATCATACTTTGTATTGATATACGATTGATTGTGTTGAAAAGTGTACAATGACTTTGTATTTATAGGCAAAAACTATACACAATCCTATTAATAAAAGGAAACCAAAATAAAGAAACAAAATTCTAAAAGGAAATAGACTAATCCTAATCTAAACAAGATTTAATAATAAAACCTATTACAACTAGAAAAAAAAATTAGAAAAGATAATTAAAAAGAGACAAACTCCTAGATAAAGTAAAACTATTAATTGTAGTTGTAATGTATTACATTATAAACTCGCAACATAATTTTAATTATTCGGTAAGAGTGACTTTGATGATGTACCACTTATCAGATTAAATTGCGTTTAATGTCAAATTAAAAATTATAGAGAAGAAACCAATTTTAACAAAACCAGAGGCACTAGTACAGAAATAATTTCAAATCCCTGGAAATAAATAACAAGATAATAATAAAAGAATGCACCTTGATGTAGCTATGTCATTTGAATAGCCTCTGAAAGATTTGTTATCTCCACTAAGCATGGATCGACTACGTGCTTGAAATGAAGGATGCTCCGGACTGCAAATTACGCCAGTCCAAAAGTTTAACATAGATTATAACCTAAAATCCTTCCTCTATAACTTTTCAAATGGAAGTTTCAAGCATTGAAGATCATAGTTACCATACATAAGTAAGAGTTATTTAGGAAGGTTCAGATGACTCATAATAGCGTTCACTAATGTATAGTACATATAATTAATAAATGAAAATTTTAAAAGAAGTCACAACGTCCGAGCACAAAACTAGAAAATATAACGGGAAATTATCTATCCAACTGCGTTTTGTGTGGTGGCAATATGCTAAATTTATTTTACTCAATTATAGGTGTTCTAAAAAACAATTACTTTTTGGGTCTTCCATAAACCAATACAATCATGCCACAAGCCAGTAAACGAATCATTTAGCTAACATACCATTTCCTTAAAAGTTACGAGTGATCTTAATAGGTATCGCTAGCTCTCACGAAGAGGATATAAGAAGGCAATCAGATAAGTTCTGATCAGAGAAAAGGATTTTCAGATTAAATATTACTTATAAAAACCATCAATATTATATTACTGAGATATTTATATATCCAGAAACTAATTAATTTTTCCTACTTTTCATTTTCTATCTACTAATGCAATCTTCAGTTAGTCGTTCAATAGTTCAAATCTAAACACTTAGACAATACAATCAGCCTTTTTTTTCATTTAATGGCCCGTTGTGGTTGCCAACAATTTAGTTGCTTTAGATCTTCACTAAATCTAGGAAGGAACCAAAGGAAGCGATGAAAAAGGAATCAAAGAGCCGACTTCCAATTAGTTAGGAATAAGGCTTACTGTGTTGTTGTTGTTGTTGTTGTTGTATGCCTTTCCTTTCACAATTCAAGTAGATTATAACAAGCAGGGCCATTGATGTTATTTTCCAGAAGTGGGCCAACAATCGTCTTGTAAACAAACTTATGGTCTTCTTATATCAAAATATTTGACACTTCTTATTACTGCAGTGAATTCTTTTTCACCATGTATTCAGTCTCAATTATTACTCAGATATCATCTTCGAAGAGGTGCGCAATTCATTGATAAAAGTATTAACATAGAGTATCCAATTAAATTTGTGCACCATGTTTGGCGAAGAATAAGAATTCCTGTGAAATAGTACCCATGGTTTGTCTAATATTTATGGTACAATTTGATGACTCCTAGTAAATACAATGACTCTCAAATATTATGCATTGAGGAAACTAGAACTTGTGGAGACAATGAAAAAGTGATACTCATCTGTGATTTGAAAGTATTAATCATACCTTAATTGGAAAATAAGGAAAAATATTTGTACCAATCATTCAAGGTTTCATTTTTCATATTATAAAACTTCAGAGATTAAGATACAAAGTTCTAGAACTGAATAACCATGTTCTCAATTCAAGCTTCATATAAACAGAAGTCCAGGTTATCAAGAAAAACCTTGAGCTGGCAGTCCTTTGTTCAGGAATGATCTGCCTCCGGCCCCTTCGCCAAAATGTAGCAGCGATATTAGGTTCACTGTGTGGTAAGCTGAGACAACAATATAAATTAGTAAGATAGCTTCTTGAAAAAGAAATTGTAAGTGAAAATCAAGCATATTCCAAGAAATAAAGCAAAATTTAAATGTAAAGAATTATTAATACTTCAGTTTTCTGTCAACTGAGTTCAATCGCAACATCATATTCCCCAAAGAAGGCCCAGCTGCATTTGTACACGCTTCAAGTCTGTGCTGATACAGGAGGCCATCTTCTTTCTCAGCACTGTAGAATAAAAAAGTTACAATAAATACGAAAAATGTAGAGGAGGACATCCAATGAACTGATGTCTCTTCTCCAAGATCATTCATTCCAGAAAAGGAAATCTTTATTTCTACAATTATTGAGTTACAATTTCAAAAGGAAGCCCTAACGGTTACACATTTCCTGAGTGAAAAATGATATTATGCTAACCTCGTAGGATCAACTGTCTCCGATACCCCATATAGAGGACTGTTTGGTCCCATTGGAGAATCACAAGACTCATTTTCTGCAGAATCACTCTCCCCTGCCGCAGATACGTGAGTCATAAATATTGCCTTGGTTGATCGCGGTATCAGCTGGCCAGGAAACCGCGTGAGATCAACTAGCAGTTCGACAGAATTCAGCACAACTAAGACAGACATATGTTTGTATGAGTCAACACACTCAGAATCTCCTTCAGTAGGCAAACCCTGATAAGGAAAACCATATGGACAGCCGATGAGATAGAACAAAACTGAAAAGACCATCAGAAAGAAAGACCTCGAATTCACTACAATAATCCTCAGAGGTAGATATGATAATAAGTTCATAGCAGGGGGATAAATGAAAAAGTAGTACAATTCCCCAGAAGAAAGTGAAGCTTACCGCCACTAGTGTATTTTCAAGTCCTACAGTATCTGCAAGAACTTTAAACAATATTGCTCGAGGTCTGCATGAACCATGCTTTATTTGGCCCAGCATCTGCACCCCTTGATTTTCAAATATATGAGAGGTGTCCTCAAGAACAGCTTTCGTTGGACTTAGTTCCGAATTTGGCCGGCCATAAACATCAGATACCTATTCGAGAAATCAGAAAAAATAAGAGATTTCTATAAGCAATTTTGAAAAACCAAATGACCATCAACATAGTCAGGAGTACTGACAAATTAATTAACTGCAAATGCAATTAAAAAACAGCCCACTAAATATTAAGAAACATCAACAAAACTTTGCAAGTCCTCCCCCATCAATGTCTTTCCAGCCCCACATATAATGGAAGAGCTGAACTTCTATGGCGCGGATCGCAAGAGCAAGCACACATAATACAAGAAGTAAAAATCTACGCATCATTTTACAAGGGTAAAGACAGACAATAGTTCATGTTCTAAACTGTTATAGAATAGGAAAAATATCTATTTTTTCATAAAAGTCCCCCTTCATACTTTTAATGGGCAGTTATGCAACCAAATGACAGTTTCCCTATTATATGCATGAGAAAGACAAATTAACACTCTTTTTTATCAAATTCACGTGCATGGTTTTATGGTAGATTGCAGAATTTTCTATCACTCATATTTCAAAAAATCAGTTTCCTTAAATTAATCTAGGGATAACCGATGAAAACTACCACATCATGGCACTTCAATAATGTTTCATCCTCCAATAAGAGAAAGCAAGTGGGAAAAATGGATTTCATGGGTTTCCACGACAAAAGAGCATATATGAAAGAATAAAAGATGAATTGTGAGTCCATAAAAGAGCATATCAAGGTTTCACCCTGTTAGGTACTTCTCGAGTTTAAATTAGTTTTGTTATTTCTATTATTATTGAATTTATTTGGAGTAACTCTCATTTTACAGTGTATATCTCTTTCCATTCTCAAAGAACTGAGTGGGATTATAGGCAGCAAAAATGTAGTTACAACTACGCATGCAAGTATTGCTTGCCAAGCATGCTATTGCCCTAAATGAGTAGTTCGGTGGATTCCCTTCAAATAAGAACAGTCCTACGTAAAGTAAAAGGCATCTAAGAAAGATGAAGAGAACAGTCTCAATAAGAGAACATAATTTCCAATAAGGATTGTTTAGAAGTAACATTTGAAAATTGTACTCGAATTTTGAGTATAGAACTTGAACTTAGCAATACCTAATAAAGACATTAATGGAATAAAAAAAATAACAAATTAAAATGAAACTGATATAATAAGATTAAAATGATGAACTGAATACTCACTAATCCAGCAATCTTTTTAATCATAGCTGCAGGATTCGCATTCAAGCCCTTGATCAGAGCCACAATTAGCTGCTTTAGCCTAGAAAGCTTCTTATCTTTCACTGCATCAACAAGAATAACCTCAGCTCTCAAACCCTCAAGCTCCAAAGCTTGAAGCTCCTCCAGAGGAGGTATATCTTCGTACAGTTCCTTGAGCTTTTTATCCTGTCAATGATGACAATATTAGGAAAGTGCCTCTTGAATGGAAAAAAGAATAAAAAGCTAGCAACAAAAATCTGACAAATCATCAGCAGGAAATATAGATCAAAAGACTTAGGTGAGTGAAGCATCAGGGCTTCGGGAAGAATGGCACAAGTTATTGCTGAAGCAACTAAATATATGACAGAATTTAAGTGTTCTTTCTAGGGTCAGCCAAGTAAAAGATTGGGGACAATACAAAAATATAAAGAGTCCTGCCATCTTTAAAAAATGTCATCCATTTATTATAGAAACTAAATTCGGAATCCTCTTCAAGAACTGTGTCGTCCCCGACTTTTGAATTTGGAATGCTTGACATTAAATGGAATCTTTCTACAAAAGGAAACAAATCTTATTTGGTGTTCCAATTTACCTTCTGAGAAGGTAACACCAATTAAACAAAAATGCAAAGTAAACAAGCCAACTCTTTCTCATCCTTTCATGAACGTGATGGTTAATCCTAATTAATGTCCCACCCATCCCCACAGCTATTTTTTATGTTCAAAAGAATCAATAAGAATCTGATGCTTTCATTTTGGGCTGCAACATTGATTAAACCTCGGCTTCAATATTTTTCTACAATAGGGTTAAAGTGAACCAGTTAAATGTGCATATTGTATTCATCTATTTGTTTATTCTTATGCTTGCCGGGGGGAGGGGGTCAACTGTGAGTAGGAAATGAATGGAGATATCTACTCAAGAACTCTGATTGGTGTCTTTCTCAAACTGGAAACTTTATCGAGTACAATATTTCTTACCCATAATAAAATGACAAAAAGGAATAAGTAGGAGGCCATCCATGGCTTAGAGGTTCCCAAATTTTTAAGCAAAGCAACAAGGATGATGCTTTTGATCATGTCTACATTTTATTTTAATAGAACTAGGGAAAAATACTATTTTTCTTCTTCCTATAATGGGGAAAAAACTAATAAAGAAAACAGCAGTGAGAAAGGAAAAAAAGTTGCTAGCAATTTATTACTACTTTTAATTACCCGAGGGAAACAATGATTCAGTAATTGTTAGAGAAGACCCCTAATGTGCAACTGTGCAGTACTTTGTATGACATGAAAAAGGTTTTCAAGATGACAAATACAATCTAACAACGGAATGATCTCTATGAGTAGGAAATGAATGGAGATATCTACTCAAGAACTGAGATCGGTGTCTTTCTCGAACTGGCAACTTTATCTTTGAGTACAATACTTCTTACCCATAATAAAATGACAAAAAGGAATAAGTGAAAAAATAGGCCATCCATGGCCTAGAGGTTCCCAACTTTTTAAGCAAAGCAACAAGGTTGCTGCTTTTGATCATGTCTACATTTTATTTTGATAAAACTAGGGAAAAAGATTATTTTTCTTCTTCCTCTAATGGGGAAAAACTAATAAGGAAAACAGCAGTGAGAAAGGAAAAAAAAAAGTTGTTAGCAATTTATTACTAGTTTTAATTATCCAAGGGAAACAATGATTCAGTAATTGTTAGAGAAGACTCCAGTTCGAGTCCCCTCGGGGCCACTGAAATGAGAAACGACTGTAAACTTCAGGCCCCGTGGGATTAGTCGAGGTGCGCGCAAGCTGGCCCGGACATCCATAGTTATCAAAAAAAAAAAAAATTGTTAGAGAAGACTCCTACTATGCAACTGTGCAGTAAATCTTAAATGGAAATACAATTCTATGCTATAATATGGGATATTTCCATTCAGTTGTTACTTCAAATAAAGTTTACAAATCCTACCCCAAAAAAAGACCATTTTCAAATCTTCAACAGGTTTGAGGTCGTGTGTAATTACTGTCACTTTAACCAGCACAGAAGAATAGATTTTAGCACCATGGAGTGTCTTTAGCATAAGTTATTTAGTCAACAACTATCTACAAACTGTCAAAAAAAGGTTACACATATTAGGAGTGAACATTAAGTAAAGAAGCATCATGTACATATTACTCTGAACTTTCTCTTGTGGCAAGAATTAGCGTTTAAGATGCCGGAGCAAACAGAAATAACTCCTACTAATGGTTACAACTAGTTCAGATTCTCAAGAAAATCAAAAGACATAAATCATGAAAGCTAATATATTATATATAGCATGCTAGTAACCTAGAGATATTAGTTTTAGTTCTCACGGGAACAACATAGTAGAAACCGTTTGGAATTGGTTCAGAAAGCATTCCGGTGCTCCAAAGGATCTGTGATGCCATCTTACATGACAATCTATCACCTTTCACGTTGTAGGTAGATTCTTTATTTATCGGAATTTCTCCTTTAGAATCCAAGGAAACAGATCCAAATTTTTCGACAAAATCTAAAGACCTCCATTTAGCACTACGAGGCCTGTGCTCTGATGGAGCATCATCTCGCGTATCCTCCATGTCCATAGATCTTGAGATGCAATACCATCTCGTTAAAACTTTTTACCCCGTAAAAGGATTTATAAGACACATTTTCTTAAACACGCAAACTCGTTGATATATAAACTTCTTTCCTTCTGACTCCCATAAGCTGGAGGTCATTCAACCTGAAAAGTGGATAAAGAGTTATACCTCACAGTCAATAGGTATATTCTTAATTCAAAAGGATTAATACTGTTAAGAGGCATGTCCAAAAGCAGAAAGAAAGTAAAAGGATAGGTTTTATAGTACAGCAATAAAATGTCCAAATAGCTGACACAGAATTCACACTAAAGCTACACAGTATATGATGAAAACAAAAGAGATGTAGCAATAAACAACCCTTCATAAGCAGACACACATACAAAAAAGGATAGAAGGAAACAAAAAATAACAAAACAAGAAAGAAGATAAAGAAAGAAACAAAAGATGGACAAATAAAAACCTGGAAAGGGTGAAAAATGGACAGGGAATTGCAACTGAACTTCGAAAAGAAGAGACAAAGTTTTCATTGTAAATGACACAAATGGAAACCCCATAAACTCTGTCCAATGTAAAGAACTTGGTATATAAACAATGCAGAGCTGATACTTGGTCCATATAAACACTAGCTTTGAGCTCTAACAAATAGATCGAAACTCTGTACTTTCTCCTATAGTTCTGATCAGTCAGCATAGGCCACCAGCGATGCAGGCAATAAAAAGCTCTAAGCAAGATCAAAGGAAGAATTTTGAAATAACGCATGATTTTTCGAAGATATTTTACAGCCAAAAAGGGATCTTGATGGAGATTGGAGCCTATATTATTTGAAAACAAATCTGGTTTTATGTACTTTTAGTAGCTGCATTATTTTAATAATTAGCTAAAAAGTAAAGTTTTCCACAAGGTAATGCCTACCCATTAAAAATTCCTCCATTGCAGAAACCCTCAATTGGTTTCCTACATAACAAAAGATCAAAATAAATACCCATTTTTGCATTGCGAGTTTTGAACAAAATAATACCAGCATGAGTTTTTCCTAACATATAAATCCAATTGCATGTCCTTTAGAAGGGTAAAGTAAAATCACCAATAATGCATACTTCCAATAATCCAATTTTAATGACAAGCTGACAAAAGTTCCAGAGGATACCAAGTCCCTTTGTAAACCTTTAGTATCCAAAAGCAAAGTAATTACTAGGAAAAAGAGAGTTATATTCAAAGTTCTCCCACCTTAAAAGCCTTAATCTTTGTTTGCATAAACTTACCCGATTACACAGATATGGAGACATTGCCAAACAAAACTATCACATTTAATTAGTAAATGTTAAGCGTTTATAAAACCTTTAATAAGCTAAAAGGAAAAGGCAGGCTGTTCAATCCTAAAAATATGAAAAACCTTACAAAAAATAATTTTCTACAATAGTACAATACCCTAAATATTTAGGATTAATAGGAATAATATAAACCCGAGAAATGAAGTGAGCATGAATATAGAACCACATCCATAACAAGCTTCTCCTCTAAACTTTTAACTAGAATGTTGGAAGAAGAAGAGAGGAAAGAGAATTTGAGCTTAGCATGAAAGTACTGTCAACACAAATTCTAGAGTTCCAGATTGTTATCCTCAATTATTTCTCAAAAAAGAAAAGGTTCAGAAGGGAAGACACTATTGCAGATAGCAAAAGCATTGTCATTCCTGACGTCACCAATTTGTCTTAACCAAGATTCTTAAGAGGAATGGGGGAAGAAAAATTTGCTTCAAAATGCTACAAGAAACAATCAAGCATCCAATAATCCCCAGAGGATTGCATAACCCTCAGATGATTTTTGATTGAATCCCCTCAGTACAATCCATGTTTCAATGTTGCTACTCTCCAAGCTTCATGGTCTGTGGATCTTCAACCACTAGACATCCAGCAACCTAAAATTCTATTGGTGTTTGTTGATATGGAACATAGATTCCCGAGGAAAGGAAAACATTAAACAATAAGAATATGGTTGTCCCAACAAAGCAGTATCTGGTCATCATCTGAGTGTTACCAGGTACTACTGTTGAAATTTTCTATTCAGTGATCCACATTATCCATGTCAGGAAATCTGTAGGAAACAGATGACTCCCTAAGACTCATCAGTGACCACTACCATGGTACTTACTCTATCACCAGCACCAATAATGTGAAGCTTCAGCATGCCCTGTACAGCCAAGAGCGTGATGGTATATGACAATATAGATATCACATTCGGATTTCAAGATAGCCTTTCAACTAAAGCAATCTAACAGTCCGCCTTCTCCAAATTTTGGTTCATCAATCCCGCAAGATCTCAGCAATAAGTCCTCCAAAACTGTGGCATGTAAATGACTCGCATACTCCAGGTCATGAGGCATGATCAATACTAGAATGATCAATACAAAAAGCAACACTGAATTTCCAGGCCAAAAATATAAATGTTCGCCTCTCAAAGAATTTCAGTTTACCACAGTGTTCAATCTCATTGGATTATTCACTAAACACAAACGCAGTTAAAAATGTTTATTCATTAGCCACATACATTTACAGACCCAAAATTCTATCACTAGTTATCAAATTCCACGGGCAACCATCATATTAAACAAATGCAGTATCACTCACTAAAAAAACACAACTACAATTCAATGTCCACAGTCCAGGTCATGCAACACCTAAAAATCCGAAACACAACACGAAATTTCTCGAATCCATCTTCCAGCATTCAATTACACCTACCACAACTCAACAATTCAATCACTTATCTTCATTCATTTCAGCTCCGATCACTAAAAATCATCTAAATTCTAAAAAATATATATATATAAAATAAAGAATTCAAATCAAATAAACATATAAAATCAATGAACTACACAGAGATTAGGCGTGATCGAGTAGCTCACCAGCAACAGATCTTAGCAAAGAGAAACACAAGTCACATTCGAATCCTCGGAGTTTCCGCTACCAAATTTCGCCGTCTAAATCGAAGATTTGAAATCAAAATAGATTATTATTCGTATTAGAAAGAGAGTGTGCGTAGATGCAAACGAACAAATAGTGATTGTGTGAATATACATACACGCGCATATATATATATATATACACACTGTAAAGAGAGGCGGGGGTTTTATTTGACTGCAATTAATATTTTCGGGCTTAATATTCTCTTATTTTGGGTTTGTAGAACAATATTTTGACTCAATGTACAATCTATTTTTGCACAAAGTACAATGTCTGTGATGTGTTGATTGGACTCAAAATTCTTATAAAAGGTACATCATATTATGGGTTGCGTACAATGATATTAAAGATTCCAGATAATTTCACGAAAGGTCATTAATGTTTAAATGAAATTTCAATTTGGTCCAACTTTAGATCCGACTTTGGCCCGCTAAACTTTGACATAGACTAGCAATCGTGACATTATAAATCTCTAAAATAAACAGCGAATTTTAGGAGGAAAAACATAATGTGTGTAGTCGTCAAAATCACTAATCTCTCCCTTTAATCCTAACTCTATTTTCATTATTAATAAATAATAAAAATGTCTAAAATAGGAGATCGGTTGGAAAGAATCTATCACTTTACGGAAAAATTTTAAACATTTTGGTGTTGATCGTGCTAATGAATTAACGAGTTATTTGGTAATACGTGTTAATTTTAGTGATAAAATGAGTAAAAAATTAGTTTAAGGGCCAATTTGAATATATTATTGAACTTTAGAGGACATTGATGATATTAACTTATTAATAAAGAGAATTGAAGTGCAGAAATTATTTAATCTGAAAATACTGTAGATTAATTGTTTTATAATTGGGGTGAATCACGTGGTTTGAGGTTTGATAGCCAGCTGGTAGATGAGGGGTGGCTCACCAACAGCCACGCCTTCTTCCGCGTGAACTCTTTTAAAAGTCTATAACATTGTTCTTGGGAAAAAAAAAATTAATAATTCACTCTCGTAGTGATTTTTTGAAAAATACGTAGTTAAAAAATACGAAAAAATTTTTAAATTAATGTATAACATTATTCTATTAAAGAATATGTGGTTAAATAAAAATAGAAAAAAATATATACTTTTGATAAAATAGAAACATAAAGGGGACCTTAAACCCAGCCCACGCCAATTTTTCTCTGTAATTTTTTTTTAAAGTATTTCTTGTTAGGTTAGAAGTTAGTCGAGATGGCAAAATGATTCAGTCATGTCCCATTTTGTACTATCGAGAATCGAGGTGGGAACGGTAATCATGTTTTAATTTATGGTCATGTCTTATGTTTTCTTTCTGTTATTGTACATACGAAAATCGTGACGTTAAAGTAAGAATATTTTTGCACTATCCCATGGTTTCAAAAAATCCCTGATGCGGATAGTAGACGATCACTCTGTCCCGACCCGTTTTCGTCCTAGAAAATAGAATGAATTATGTTTGTTAATTGTTATTACTATTTTTGTTGCTAGGATTAAGTGCCAATGTAAGTTAAAACTGAATAGAACTTTAAGAGTCATAATCTAAAAATGTATGGATGAGAATTATTTTTTAAATTTTTAGGTTATCACCGTGAAAGGGATTTAAATTGAGGAAATTACATGCAACCAGGTCCCTGAAGTTTCAAAATTAAAAATCAGGTATAAAAGTTTTTTAATCAAAATTCAGGTATTTGATATTTTAAATATTTAATATTATATATACAAATTAAACTTACAAACCCTAAAAATTAAATATCACTCTCACTCTCACCTCACCTCCCTCTCTCTCTACCTCTTCCT
>CAIGRF010177963.1:8918-20315 GCA_903798235.1 Fraxinus ornus
TAAACAATCATTGTTTGTTTTAATTTTTTGGGAACAAATTATTCATATATACTTAATAAACTTTATCTTTTTGAGTATTAATTAATAAATAGAAGATCAATATTAATGACATTCAAAACACGATTATTAAAAGCCAAATTCCATTGGTAGCAGACAAGGAGAGGGACGGATTTCAGACAAGGGAACAAAAGACGAATCATAATATGTGAATGGTTGCTCCGCCACATTATTTTAATGTACTAGAAAATTACCTAATAATAAACAAATATAAATTATATTAATAATATAGAGTGTTAGTTAAAACATTGCCAATTTAATCAAAATTTTAAATAATATTTTAATTTGATATTTTCTCACTTCCCTCCCTCTATTGTTTCAGTTGTACCCACTCCTCTAAAGTCAAACTCATAATAAAACACAGTTTCCTCCTCCCAAGTTTTTTTTATGCCATTTTGTCGCCTGGCAATTCCTCTTCTTCATGCAAATCATAGAAGAAACTTGTAAGTTCAATTTTTCTGAAAATAAAGCTAGTTTTCTTGATTCCCATAAAAAGAAACAAAAAATCCGATTATGATTCAACGACCCTGATGGGGAAACTTTCCGGCTTGATAACAGGATGATGGAAGTGTTGAATAACGATGTAATTACAAGATTGGCAACCTCTTGTATAATTTGCCTATTCCTGTTAATTCAATCTACTTGTACAGAAGGTATGATCTTACTCTATTGGTTATTAAAATTTTGACTATTGAATGAAATTTATTGCTTTTAAAGGAGAAAGAGCTATAGAAGCTTCAATACAAGATATCTTAATAGATACACAAATAATGTTCCTTAAGTTAAATGAATCCTGTCATATTAATAAAGATGAAATAACACAATCCAATATCTTGCAGTAGTTTTCTAGTTTATTGAATTCTAGATTAGTACAAGTGCTGGATGGAACATTTGTATAAGCTGTGTAGCCAAATCAGCAAGGTAGATACTTGAAGCCAGACAATTGGGGCGGGTTGGTGTGGGGGTAGGGGGCCGATTGGGTAGTGGATGGAGGAAGCCTTAAAAGGGCAGATCTTGAAAACAATAGTTTTCTAGTTTATTGAATTCTAGATTAGTACAAGTGCTGGATGGAAAAAATCAGCAAGGTAGATACTTGAAGCCAGACAATTGGGGCGGGTTGGGGGTAGGGGACCGATTGGGCAGTGGATGGAGGAAGCCTTAAAAGGGCAGATCTTGAAAACATCATCACCTACGGCTCAAAATTTTGGCTAGTACTACATCTGAAGTAATTAACAGATTCCAAGAGTAAAATAGAACCCCCCCCCCCTCTTTCTTGTTAGAATAGTGATATTAAATTACACATCATAAAAGATTGACTATGCAAGGACGTGAATCAGGTAAAAGCAGGCACTTCAAATTCGTATATAGTCATCATAATAAGAATAGGAATCATTTTGAAGCATGAATAGCTTATATATGACTTATCCTCACCATTGTCTGTTCAGTGGGTGTAATTACCAATGTGAAGCACGAGCTACTGGAGCTCAATCAAGATAGTGAAGTGTTGAAAACTTGGTCAGGAGATCCGTGTCTCCCTCTTCCATGGCATGGTTTGTCTTGTGGGCCTCTTAACAACTCCTCAGTCATAACTAAACTGTGAGTCTCTTCTCTCTTCATCAGAGTCTAAACATCAACTCCGTACTCATTTATTATCATTATCGTTGATTATCTATGAAGCATTGTGTTTGTTAACACCTTGTTCATAACACGATCTGTTCATCGACCTTCTGTTCCAGGGATCTATCCTTCGAAAGCCTTACAGGGCCACTCCCTCCCAGTATCACTAAACTGATTCACTTGAAGGAATTGTATGACTAAGTTCTCTTAAAATGAGTTATTGTTTTGTTCAGTGATTTTGTTTGTTTCTCACTGACCATACGGTCAAATGCAGGAACTTGAGCAATAATAGGTTCACTGGTAGCATTCCCGAGTTTCCAGCTTCCTCAGCGTTGACATCAGTGTAATGACCTCTAGAATCAATTTTAGCACTATATCTGTATTTCCCTTTCCTAGTGACAGAAATTTTCAAGAACTTAAGGTTAGAGCACAAAATGTCTTCACTTTTTACCAAGAAACTAGAACCTTTTGTTCTCTCTCTCAGTTAAAATTCCAAATGAGTCAACCTCCATAAATTACAAAAGTATCACTTACTGTATGCCACAATCACTATAATTTCTTTCACAAAATCTCACCTGCTGGGTGACCAAGTAAACTCAGACACACTTTACTTACGTAATGATCAACTACTATATTATTTTCTCATGGGGTCAGGGTAAGTGTGCACACCGAATTGTCTCACTAAATCCTGGAAAATGATTTCTTAACTCTACAAACTAGCTTCCTGCACTATCTTTATCTTTAAGCAAGCTCAAACTATTGAGAGTTTCAAGTAATTGCATTCAACATATGTTTTATATGACATTAAGCAAATACAACCAACCTTCAAGTGCAACTGTCTTAAACCATTAACCATATTGATCATAAGACCACTCATAGTGTTCCAATTCTATATGACATTAAACTGCTGACACGGTGTTTATGAGATACAAGGCAATAAAACATAGTCAAAATACAATTGTTCACATGATACTTGAGAAATATGATGCTCACACATTAGAGCATATGCACATCAAGATCGAGCTTTTGGCCACTCACATACAGACCATGATCATATACTAGGGAACGTATTGATCTAAAAGCACATGGAATGAGGTAATTAAGAAGCATATGAAACTATGTGATTTAACTTTAGAGATGGCCCTTGCTAGAGCAAAGGGGAAAAGGAGGATTCCTGCAGCCAACACCCCACAAGTATGGGATAAGGATTTGTTGAGCTGAATTGAGTTGGATGTTAAGACAACAGAGCATAAGCACGGTATCATAAAAGATGCTTTCCAGGAACATCAGCTAACTTGAATCTTACTAACCTAATAAAATATTTGGCATTCACTATAGTTCACCAGATAACCCTTTGATTTGTTTGTAAAATTTTTACAGGGATTTGAGCCACAATGATCTTACGGGAAATATCACAGAACCTCTAACCACGCTGCCCTATTTGACAACGTTGTAAGTTTATGAACAAATTCATTTTGATACGTATAGACTACAATTTCAATGTGAATTGATTTCTGCTTAGGCTAATTATTAGGCGGAGATGTACCTAACTCAGTATACGTTTTCCTCTTCATCCAGATATTTTGGCTGCAATCCTGGTTCCAGCCAAAGTCTTCCTTACAGCCTAAACAGATCGAATCTTACTACAGAGTATGAAGTTTATCTTAAGAATGCAAGGACAAATTTGTATCAAGAAAAATGTTTTCATGTCTGTGTTTGTGTGTGTATTAGTGAGTGAGAGAGGGGGAGAGAGAGACTGACTCCTTTTCCTTTGGTTTTCTGCTTTCATATCTTAGCAACGGGAAATGCTCTGCTCAAGGATATTCCCATTCAAGGAAAAGAATTTGGATAGGCATAGCTGCAGGTGGATCTCTCTTAGTTATCATAGTATTTGTAATCTCTTTGGCTTGCCTATACAAACACAAAAGGATGGCTCTGCAAAAAATTGATGTGAAAGGACACCCGATGTCAAAGAGTAAGTACATTAAACTCTTTTGATATACTTCGAAGAGACCAAGATTGAAAAAGAAGCTACCCAAAGCCAATATTGAACTTTCTTCTGTCAGTGGACGACACTAACGAGAAACTTATATTTCCCAACATATTATGTTTGTAGTTACTAGGCTAGCTAATGTATCCTTGGCTATTTTTTGACAAATTAGCAGATTGAATGTTATATTTTCATAGACTCATAGTCATGCACCTACTACTTATTGTTACATCAGTGTTAAAGAAACAGTCATAAGCAGTCTTAACAGGAATACAAAAATCCAACTAGCAAAACATAGTTGCAGTAATACACACGAGAAAGAATAAGAGCATAATTTGAAACAATTTTGCTGGTTATTCATCCACGATCTCTATTACTTTCCGGTTTACCATTCAATATTAGTAATCAAATTAATTGAATCTTCGAATAACAGTGCTCGTGACATCTCCTTTTCAAATGCAAGTGCAGTTTATGCAGTTCCAAGCATGGATAATATTGTAGCAAAGTCCATATATATCCAGAGCTTTACGTTGCAGTACGTAGAAATTGCTACAGAAAAGTACAAGACATTGATAGGTGAAGGTGGGTTCGGATCAGTTTACCGTGGTACTCTACCTGATGGTCAAGAAGTGGCAGTGAAGGTCCGATCAGCGACTTCAACCCAGGGAACTCGTGAATTTGACAATGAGGTGAATCCAGTGTAATTTAAACTACTTACCCTGAGAAGATTATAGTTTGCACAACCAACTAGAGCGTGCAACTGTTTTCTGGATTTATGTATATTTTCTCCCAACTTTATGTAATTGCAATAGGGGATTTGATCCTTGGTGCCTGATAAAGCAAAGATTTTAATTTTGCGACTTCTACCATTTTCTTTATCAATTGCTATCCAGTGCATTAACTAAAGTGATTTTATAACATTTCTACTACCTTCATACTTTCACAGTAGGATTTTCAGTTTTCCTTTTTTCCTATAACTAATAAGTACTAAATCAATTATGCATCAGCATCTTGTCTCCTTCATAAGAGGCTAACCAAAAATTGTTGTCAACCAATTCTGTAGTTAAATTTGCTCTCTGCAATTCGACATGAAAACTTGGTCCCACTTCTTGGCTACTGCTGTGAGAATGAACAACAAATTCTTGTCTATCCATTTATGTCTAATGGCTCCCTACAGGATCGCCTATACGGTAATAATTATTTATATTTAGAACTCTTTCAAACTAGGCCCTGTTTAGAATTAGCATTCATTTCTTGACTCTAAATTAATTTGCAGGAGCAGCAGCAAAGCGGAAGATTTTAGATTGGCCAACCAGACTTTCAATAGCTTTAGGTGCTGCACGAGGCAAGTACCAGAATATGTATATTTTCAATTATCTCCCTTCTTGTGAGCAGGAAGCAACAAAATTTCAAGCAAATAATTAATATTCTGTGCATTTCAGAGTACCAGTTTTGGGACTTGAAAGCTTTCATACAATGATAAAATGACAGAAGTAACTTTAGGATATCACGTCTCTCCTAGAGATTTATAATCTTTTGAACACCAAATATTTTTCTAGGGAAATTATAGTTCTTACAGAGCAAAGAAACATGATTAATATCAAAATAAAATATAACCGTATCCAACGTTGTTAGAGACAAAAATATCCTTAACTCTTAAAAGGTAGTAGATAATTAAAACAGCTCAATAGTATAAAAAGGAAGCATAAAATTCAGTCCAAACTTATGTAATTCCTCCAAAAAGTGCCATATGTCACACCACTTACATCTTGTGCTATATTTTTTCACCTGTATAATTTCCAATTGCTCAATTTTCTTTTCCCTCGTTTTTTCTCCTTTCTTAACATTGAACGTGTATTAAAATGACTGAAGAGTATCACATCATTCAGGTTTGACATATCTTCATACCTTCTCTGAGCGCTGCGTCATACATAGGGATGTGAAATCGAGTAACATACTCCTGGATTATAGCATGACCGCAAAGGTTGCAGACTTCGGATTTTCTAAATATGCACCTCAAGAAGGGGACAGTGGCACTTCTTTAGAAGTAAGGGGTACTGCTGGATACTTGGATCCAGAGTAAGTATGTGCCTCCTTGCACTAAATCTTAATCCTTCAGCAGAACAAGAAACGGAAGGGAATTCTGATTTGAATTTTATTTAAGTAGAAACTGGATAGACAAGGAACTTTAGCTTTGGAATTGAAATCTGAAAAATGCTACCATTCAAATTTGAATTGATGCTTCATGAATTTCAGTTCCACATATGTCGTCAGTCATAATATTTTAAGGTTTAATTATTCAATAACACAGAACTTGCTTTAAACATGTCATATGAGGAATTATCCATTTATTCTACATAAATACCTAAGTGTGAAGACAGGGTATGTGCATTCATATTGTGTGGATATTTGCAGAAGAATCCTATGAAACCATTTTTGACCATCTCCAACAGCCCAAAGTGGTTTCAAGAATTATGCATGCAGCACAACTTCTGATTTTTTAAAGTTTGTTTTTTTTCAGGTACTACTCCACACAACATTTATCCACAAAAAGTGATGTCTTTAGCTTTGGGGTTGTTTTACTGGAAATTATAAGTGGTCGAGAGCCTCTCAACATAAAAAGACCACAAAATGAGTGGAGCTTAGTCGAATGGGTAAGCTCCAATTTCTGAGCATTCTACCTATAAAAATATATTGCATGCCTGCATCTTTTTGCTGTTATTGCTTCTTTAATGAGTGCTGACAATGTCAGCAATATGATTTTGAGACTCTTCATCAAGGACACTTGCATTGATTAGATCAAAGTACCTGGTCCTAGGGCACAGTTAATTATTAAAATCATTTATCACAAATAATTAAAAGAATGTTTGAAAAGTGTTTATAAACCATTTAAATTATAAATAGATAGAAATAATTGGTGGATAAGTGAGTAGTACTTGGGGATTCCTCGAAATGTGTGGAGAAAAAGTGGCTTAAGTGTTTATAAACAATTTATAAGTCAAACATAAGCTAAGTCTCTCGAACAAAAAAGGATGAAGTCAACCAAATGAAAATGTCAAATGCTCAACAGATATCAGTTTATGTATCAATATTAATCATTATGGATTGCACACTGCGCATTGCACCCTAAAGTCTTAACATTTTGCACAATGCACCCACACACCTGCTTTTCTAACAAGAGAACTTACATCCCTATTCGGAGAGCGAGTCAAAAAGAACTGCATTTGAATGGAGGCATATACAATGTTCCGATTTGACAGAACAAACACTTAATGAGCGACAATTGAAACAAGTAGATGTGCAAGAAACTCCCAAAAATCTAATAGGCTGAAAAGGATGGTGTATCTGGAGGATTACTTTGTTCAGTCACTAGCAGAAAAAAATAAATATTATCTTACTTGTAATGAAGAAATTGACAAAACATATAAATTTGTCCTTAACTAGATCTTTGCTAGGTCAATCATGACCTCAATGAAGACTTATCAACAGTACTTTTAGGTAAATTTTGGAGCAAAAGAGCTTAATGTTGATACTTCTTACTCCTCTTTCTCTCAATTAAGTCATTGTACATTTATTAAAATTATTCATGTTTGACCATACAAGCAACTTTTCTTGAATATAGGCCAAGCCCCATATAAGGAACTCAAGAATCGAAGAAATTGTGGACCCTAACATAAAGGGAGGATACCATGCTGAAGCAATGTGGAGAGTGGTGGAGGTAGCTCTGGCATGTATTGAGCCTTACTCAGCTTATCGCCCATGCATGGTTGACGTTGTTCGTGAACTCGAGGATGCTTTTATCATAGAAAACAATGCATCAGAATACATGAAATCCATAGAGAGTTTCGGAGGGTCCCGTCGCTACTCTATGGAGAGGCCTATTGCCATACCACAAACTCAAGTTTCAACAGAACCATCGGCTATTGTTATGCAACCACCACCTCCTCAACCAAGATAGTTAATTGGGTGGACAATGTCAGAGATGTGAGAGATAATTAGATTAAGAGATTATGCAACTCAATACCTCCAAGAATTTCTGTAGGCCATTGATCTAACACTTATGATCAATACACTCTTTCTTGTTTTGCTATTACTAGTACCCTGTACAGACTTAAGACATGTTCGTTAAAGCAGGTTCAGCTTCTATTCTTTGCAATCAACCAATGGTCTTTTGGATTCACAAGCAAATACATAAGCAGCAGACTAAACATCATCAACCATGAAATTCATGTGAGAGACACTAGGAATTGGCATTGAATTGGTACCCATTTATGGGCGATGATTCAACTTAAGCCCCTACTTAATCCCAAAGACAAAATGTAAGATCACCCTCTAATGTAAGGATCAATTCCATAAATTGTTTACTTCACTCAATTTGCTTCTGCAATTTTAAAACAACTGTATGAATTCTTGCACATTGACATTAAGTTCTTTAATGAAAAGCTGATACTACTGTTACCATTATAAGAACATCATATGATATGTGTGCCATGATAACCATTAATACGAAAACAGATGTCTAGTTGCCATTCTTTTCCCAACAAGGAACACAAATGATGCCAATCAAAATCTTCATGTCTTTTCTTCCCAAAATAGGCAATGATTATGGTGCACCATCTTGATCTAATCGACACATTGTAATTACCAGGAGTGCATAGCACTTTGTCTCTGTACGCACCTTACAGTATTGTGTGACACTGTGACCAGGGGTGGAGCTAGGACTCAGAAACAATAAAATAATATATTGATATTAAAAACGTTACAATGTTTTACAATTACGACTATACTTTATACATATGTATTTCTCTAAAATATAAATTTTCTTTTTGGCGTTCAAAGCTATAGGGTAAATATTATCTAGAAAGAAACATGAATAAACATTTATATCATTTTACTTTCTACTAATTTAAAGTTATCCATCCAAGTCATAATGATTTTTTTGATTTAAAAAAATTTATATGCTTGTAACCAAAAATCACAGCTAAAATGAAAATTCTTACAAATACTAAGTACATATTTATGTGTGTGTGTGTGTTATACACTAATATGCAACTGATTAGTGCAAGAAATGGAAAATAACAAAAAGGAATCCGGTTGGGGTATGCGTCTCTCTCTCCCTATTTATATGAAAACTATAGTTATATATATAGAAGATAAATTATTTACTAAGTACAGGTGCTTAGCTTATGTTAAGCACGGATGATATGGCACATTGATCAATTGGAGTATAACAAATTTAATTCAAATTTTGAGATCCACCTTAAACTTGTCAATCAATGAATAGATGTGTCATGTCAGTGGTACTTAGTAGACCATTTCTCTCTTTATACATATACCATCCTCCAGTAACATTTGATTTTCGACAATCAACCAAATTATTTCTTAATAAATAATAATTACAGCTTTTCAGTACAATTGCTTTTATTAAGTAAAAAACATTTTCAGTGAAAAAGAGGTTCTCAAATTCCAATTTCCTCCACTGAGCCCCTCCACTAGCGTGTGTGACAGTTAGTGTAGAGATGATAAATTGCAGCAATAAGGTGTTTGAATATTCCAAATTTCTGTGAGTGGGAACAAATTGAGCTAGGAAAATGTTGATGATAAACAAATCTCTTTAGACAAATGGGCATTGTGTTGGACAGAAAATCAAATAAAGAAAGCATCAGTGAGAAGTGGGAAAGAACTGAGAACCCTATGAAAGTAGTGAAACATAGCAGAGACAAAATATGCAGAAATAGATGTCGCGAAAACCAGCTATATCTATCTCAGTTATTGAGATTATCATGATATCAGGTCAAATTAAACCTATGGATAAGACTGTGTTTCCCCAATATACTTCTTGATATAGGTCGTAACACAAAAAAGAGAAATGGGGAAGAAGATGAGGAGAGAGGGGGAAGAATAAGAAGAATCTAGGGAAGAAGATATCAATATTCAATCGTCAAGAATAGAATACATCAATGAAATCCTAGGTTCCTTTCTAAGGCATAGGGTAAAAAAGCTAAAATCAAATGTATTTCTAATAAAGTAAAACATTATCAAATATTAAAATTAATCTAAACAAGCATAATTTCTATCAACTCTACTTTAAAATCCTATCAAACTCATATCTTTAAGCACAACCAGGTATACAAGCAGTGATTTCAAATTCAGAGGTTGATTGTACTGTGGCAACTTATGTAAGGCGAAGGTTTTTTTTTTTGGGTGACAGTGGAAAAGTTGACAAATAAGTCACCCTTGCTGCCACTCTACAGAACGATAAATTAGATTTTCATTTCATACGGCTCCATGTTCAATTCTTTCGAATTCATTGGATCCTTTTCCAGCTTACTTATCTTATAGTTTAGTGACTTTATCCATCTTTGGTTTCATTGCTTGTTGTTTTGTCTGATTCAATAATACCGCTTATCCTAGAGAGTTTTACGGACATACTTGACCAGAAGCTTTTCAAGCTCAAGCATTTACTCTAGTTAGAGATCTACATCTTGGAGCTAATGTAGGATCTGCGCAAGGACCTACGGTTTAGGTAAATATCTAATGCGTTCCTCGACTAAAGAAGTCATTTTTGGAGGAGAAAGTATGCGTTTTTGGGATGTTAGTGCTCCTTGGTTAGAACCTCTGAGAGGTCCAAATGGATTGGATTTCAGTAGGTTGAAAAAGACATACAACCTTGGCATGCTCCTTTAGGTTCTTTAAGCACTCGAAACTGATTCAAAGATAACCATTTCAAACAAAGTGGATAGCAACCAAAATTTTAAACGTGAATCCATGAAATAACATTCCAACATCTTATATTTTGATATAAAATATATGCATAAAGATTCTACACAATAACGACAGCAAGAAGAAGTTGTCCACCGCGAAAATCGAAATACAATCACGAAATCAACCGCACTATTTATGACAGACCTCGATCTGAGAATTCCTATGTAATCAGGTCGTAAATAAAGATGGATTGGCTGTAGCAGTGCTCACTTGTACTTCCAGCAATTCGAGACGCCGCTCCAACGTATCGAGCTTCTCATTCAACTTTGCCAACTTATTTTTTGTGGTTGCTTCTAAAATCGAGAAGGAAAAAAGAATTAATTTTCAAAAACCATCAAATCAAAATGAGATATAAGGAAAAAAGGGGTTTATACGAAACGGGTACCAAATTGTACGAGGAAGTCAAAGAGGCGACGGACATTGAGAGAGATGTGGGAAATGAATTCCCGATTTTCCCAATCAGCTTGCACTGCGATTCCCACGTTCACCGCGTTCGTTATCCCACCGGCTCTCGCCATTTTTGATTGCTCAGGGTAATGCGATTTCTACTGCTTGGACAATAGGCGTAGGTTGGCCGTTGGACTATATTCGACGTGATATCTGCTGTTTTTCAATTGTCTGCAGTAGCGAACAATCAAAGGCGACTTTGTGAGTTTATTAAATGAGTGGTCACAAAACTTATACCTAGATTACTACTTGCTAATTAAATTTTAAATTGTTACTCAATGTTGATTAAATTATTCATTACTTTACTCAATTCTCATCATAGCTAATTCCATGTAGGAAAAACATAGCCCAGGCGCCCCCCAATAGGGGGCCGCCACTTGTGTGTTATGTAAACAATTAGGTAAAACATTATGTACACCTAGCACTATCCTTCCATGTATACCACTAGACAAATATGTCTACATAACAAATAAAAAAATGACGTGACACACAGGGGCGGAGGGGAGGGGGGTCCTGGGGGG
>CAIGRF010177973.1:10020-32445 GCA_903798235.1 Fraxinus ornus
TTATTGAGCAATTATCCTACAATAACTCTATATAGCCATCTCGTTTTTCCACAGTCCAGTACACGATTTTCATCTGCAAATTCATCTGTGTCCAGTCTCTGTTTTTCTGCATTTTCCATTTCAGTTCGAGTCTTTGGTGATATTTTTCAGACACTTGTTCAGTTCGCCGGAGTAAAGTCTATTGTGCTCAGATTTTACTGGTTCTTCCGTTGTATCCTAGGAAGCAGACGCTCGTTTATACCTCAAGCACGTACGGTGAGGGGGCGAATCTGTTTTAAGGAAACTGTGTTTGACACAGGCCTCGGGTTAAAAGTTTCCTGTTATTTACATCTTGTTATTCTGCATGTTATAACAGATTGTAGTTCTTATTATATTACTTATTACGTTTACTGCATTTTGACATATAGTATAATCTGCTACTGCGTTAAAATTATTAAACCAAATGCATATACAATATATATTCTGCAAATTCGATATCCAAGTATAAATCCAGTATTCAAAGTTGAAATGATTTTCTTACAATAGGAACAAGAATAACCTATCCCCCCACCACCAACCCCACCTTAAATGGAAGGCTGTGATTGAATAGGATAGAAGGACTGTGGCAACCACATTCACCAGAAAAAAACTTGCGAACTACCCATGATTGATGATAAAAAGATAAACCCCGTCACAAAATTTTGACATGTGGAGGATAGAAATCCGTACAAACCCTCTACAATCCTTCTATTTCCTTATCCCCTCCCTTCATTTCCTATTCTTTCCTCTCACATTCTTCCACCACCACAAATGGCTAGTCTCTCCACCGCCATGGTCAGCACCGCCTTGCTTCCGAGGAAGCCGGCCACCGTGACTAGCCTACGTTCACTTCCAAACTTCGGACAGCAAGCCCTTTTTGGACTCAAATCTGGTGGCAATGGGAAAGTAACCTGCATGGCTGTATACAAAGTGAAAATCATCACCCCAAGTGGTGAAAATGAATTCGAATGCCCTGATGAGTGATGACACTTATATTCTCGATCACGCTGAAAATGAAGGCCATGATCTGCCCTATTCTTGCAGGGCAGGTTCTTGCTCTTCCTGTGCAGGTAAACTCGTTTCGGGCACCGTTGATCAATCTGATCAAAGTTTTCTTGATGATGATCAAATTGAACAAGGGTGGGTCCTAACATGTGCTGCATATCCAACGTCTGATATTGTCATTGAAACCCACAAGGAAGAAGAACTCACTGCTTGAACACAATAATTGGCTGTTGAATGCTGAGGCTTATTTGCTATACTCTTTTGATTTTTGTGTTTCTGAACCAGTACTTATTTTCATGTGTAATTTTTCTTAAGTTTGGTTAATGTCATGAGTTATTGTACCATCTTGAGATTCGATAAACTGATAAATGCTGTGGCATAGTTTCGCCCTTCAATTGTACTTTGACTCTATCCAATTCGCCGTCTCAAATATACTCATAATGCATAATCATTGTCTCCACAGCAATTCGACATAATTTCGTCCTTCCGCATATATATTTTTGCGGAAATCTTCGAGAAATCTTCGACATAATTAAATTTTAATGATGTTATGTAGCAATAATGGATAAATATACGATACGGTTGCCTTCAATTTCCACATCTATAAGCCTACAAGGATTATCTAGGAATTCAGACTAAGGTCGGATTAAAATTCAAAATATAGTCGTTATTGGGTCTCACCCGTCTAATAAAAGTCAACAATAACGGTTAATTTTTCAATTTTAATCCGATTTTAATCTCTACCGAACGGGCCTTAAGACCTTTCACTACAATTTTTTTTTTCTAAAAAATATTCATTGTAAAATTCATCACAAGCTCTCGCTAATTTGGAATTCTTCAACAATATTTTAGAAACTATAATTAGTTGAATTTTAGGAAAATATAATATTAAATTTAAAATATGTTATAAAGACGTTCAAATTTTTGTCGTAGCAAACCTGTTAATTCAACTAATTTTTGAATATTCAAATTTTTATTTTTATAAATTCAACAAATTGAATTTGTTAATATGAACTGATTTTCTGTTACGATAAATTGATGAAACGATAGGCGATCTAATAATTGCTTCAACTGCTGCAATAGCTATAACAAAAATGTAGAAATTATCTCCTCTTAGTTGATGGTTATTAAAATTTAAAAAATAATATAAAAAAAAGGTTACAAAATTCATGTTAATGCATAAAAACTTTTAAAAAAAATGTTAAGAGACTCAAGAGGGTTCCAATAAATATTCATAGTTCATAAAATGCAAGAATGCATAACAAGTGACCGCATAGCGCAGTGGATTAGCGCGTCTGACTTCGGATCAGAAGGTCGTGGGTTCGACTCCCACTGTGGTCGCCTACTATTTTTAATATGGAACCTTACCTTTTACTCCCACTTTGGTCGCCTTTACTTCCTACTTTGAAATTTCTACACCTTGATCACTTTATTTTCCTTTTATATTCAAAAGGAAAATTCTGCCTCTAATTTAGGGTTTCTCTCGTGTCTAAAATCAACTCGACTGAAAACGCGGATCTTTCATATTGACACATTGCGATAATTTAACAGAACATCGACATTAAAATCCATTTTCAGCAGAAGCAATTTCAAGCATAGAAGAAATCTTAAAATTTTATTTTTCATCCAGCGATCAAATGATTTTTTGGGTTTTAATGTATTTGATAAATAAAGTACAAATCATTAGCACGTTTTCATAAGTTAATGTTTGAGATGGAGCCGGCGTTCAAAGTTCGATGACTAGAAGAATTGCTAGTTTTAATTAACATGAAATCAGATCTATTATGTCGTCTAATAGATATAGGGGTGGGGCATGGTTATGTTTTCATTGAAATTAAATCGAATCAAGAACCAATTAGTGTTTTATAATAGAACCATCGATTTCTTTAGAAATCATGAAACGGAATCGAATGGTTCCATTTTGGTTTGGTTTAGATCCATGATAAAATAATTTCAAATTGTCGATGCAAATTACAACACAAGATTATCTCATAAAAATATATTTATATCTGAAAGTAAAACAGTAAGTCCAACATGAATTGTCGATTCCTCAATATAAGAACCCAACCCAATGAAAATCGACTTCTTTTGTGCATTTTCCAAAAATGATTAGAGCATAATGAACATATAAGGAAAATTTCGTAGATTTAATAACTCAACATTCAGCCATTCACCAAATTAACAACGGAACATAATCACTTGGTGACAAAAAAAAAATAAAAAAAAAAAAAAATTGTGTAATAAATGAGTTATTCATTTTGCACCGGTTCTAGTATTGAAAAATAAAATAAAATAGTATCGATTCTAACTATTAGAATTGAGAACGAAATTAAAAAAAAATGTTCGTAAATCTTAGAACAAAAACTCGTTTAAAACTTAAGCGAAACCGAATACTTTGCCCACCCCTAGGTAGGGCCCAAACAAAGTAACTTAATTGCAGTTGGAGTAAAAGATCGTCTGTACAATAAAAAATAACTAAAAATCTATGCAGATCGTCTCATATCTTATTTAGGATCTGTTTGACATGACTTTTGAAAAGTTAGAAAAAGTTTTTGAGACACAAAAGTTGATTTTAGACCCATTTGTTAATTTTATGAAGTGTTTCTTGTAGTTAGAACTTAAAAGAGATTTTAGAGGAAATTGATCTGACTTTTTCTAAAAGTACTTTCGAAATAATTATTTTTTTAAAAGTTAAGCCCCTATTTGATTTACATTAAAATTTTCATTTTTATTCTTCTACTCATTTTCAACTACACATTGTTTAATAAAACAATATTTTTCATTACATCAATAACATTTTCTTTTTTTTCAACCATACATTCTCCATCAATCTACTATTTCAAAATAATGTGACTCAAACACACCCTAAGTTTCAAACGAAAATAAAAATAGATTCCTCCAAACACTAAAACAAAAGCAAAAACAAAATAAATGTCATATCAAATGGATTCTCCATAAGTGGTTCAAATTGTATATAGAATTATTATTGGTGTACATAAAAATTTGTACACAAGGGTCTCCTTTCCCTCACATAGGGTGTGACCCACTCAAAAATGGGTCCCACTCCATGTGAGGGAAATGTGGGACCCACTAAAAAATGGGACACCCCTATTTAGAAAAAATTATATACACCAAGCATGATTTTTGTATATATTTTTAATTTTAGTTGAAAGTAAGGATAATAGTTATTTTGATATAATTTTAATTCGTCAGCAACACCAATATCTTGTAAAATTAAAAGATAAAAATAAGGCAATTATACAAATTAGGAAGAATTTTCAATGGACTCATAACTTTATCAACTTTTAAACATAGAATTTCATTAATTTTTATCAAAATTTGCTCAGATTTGATCGATTATTCAAATTTTCCATAATTTTAGCAAGGCATTATTCAAATTTCTGTACAGTGTAAATTTCCATCTCCCCCACCGTTTCACGCAGAAAGAACTGGTTTTTATGTTTATTCACACAAATCATCCCCATTCCACTCACACCTTTCACCACCGCCATCTTCAAATACATGAACCCCACCAACCACAGCTATAAATTATGGCATGTGGAATTTAATTTCTTTTTCATACAAAATGTGTTGCTCCTCCTCTTCCTTTACTTCACCATTTCACCCAACAACTTTTAGATACACTAACAATTCCATTTATTGAACGCCCTTTTTTCTGCAAGGACCCAGGGGTTGTCTCGCCTCAGGTAATTCGTATTATAGTAAGAAATCTGTTTTTTTTTATTTGTTTGTTTGGAAATTTATTTGTTGATTAGAGTACCCTTTTAGGTCAGAGCTCAAATTCTTGAATGTGAAGTATGGGTTTTTGTCTATTTTTCCCTTTCCTTTTGTGAAGGTTGACTTTCTAAGGTTTTGATTCGTGTTCTGGGATGTGGGTTTTTCTGGAATCAATGTTTGTGTTTTTTTTTTTTTTTGGTTGAAGAATATTGGTAATTTGGGATCTACACGACCTGTGTGTTCTTGATAATTATATATTTTTTTACTGATATGATATCAATCTGGGTTTTATCTTCGCTTTGTCTATTGGTTTGTGCTTGATGACTAAGTTAGAATTTTGCAGAAGGGAAATAATGGAGCACGGTGCTTTTAGTTGAACTTCACTGATGCTTGATGGATAATTAATTTCTGCTCCACATTCCAGAGGAATGGAAGAGTTAGAATTTTAATCATGTCTTTGGATAAACTAGTCACTGCTAAGTGCTAACAATGGGATTTTGGATTTAACAAACTTCAGAAAGGTAAAAAGTAATTAGTCTGTTAATAGAAGGAACTGGAGCAATTCTGTGTACTATTCTTGCCGTGTGGTATATTGTCAGGGCTTCAGTAATGTTGCACTTGCAAACAATTTTCTCTTGTTTTTCATAGAGTTGTTCTCTCCTTTCATTTTAATCCCAATGTCTCATGCCTAGTATTCTTCTTGATCAGCTCTAGGAATGAAAAGGACATCGTATTACAATACTGTGGCCCAAGTGCATGATCAGTGGCCTATTAAGAAAGCACTCACACTCTCTGATGTAGATATCACCCACCCATTCCTGACTTTGTCTCGGCAACAAGTTGAAACTCATATAGTTGTGTATATGACTCCTCAACAGAATGAACAATTAAGGGCTGATGGTCAAGTAAGTTTTAATGCCCAAGATGATGACACTGGCGAAATGCACATCATGAAATTGAAGTGGCGAGGGAGCTATTATAATCTCATTGGCAAATGGGGGAAAATTGTACGTGGTAAGGGACTTGATGTTGGGCAAGAAATTAAACTACGGTGGGTTGGAGGGTGCTTACACTTCTCAGTTCCACAGCATCAGGTTGTTGTAGTACCACCAGTTCGAACAGTTGCAGCTCCCTTGGTGCATGACCACTGGCCTATTAAGAAGGTCCTGACATTGTCTGATGTGGATATCAATCATCCATTTCTTCCATTGCCTCGTCGTTCAGTTGAAGATCATATTCTTGCTCATTGGGTGCCACAAGAACGAGAAAAATTAAGAAAGGAAGAGCAGGTGGATATAAATGCCCGTGATTATGATACAGGTGATATGCATGTGATGAAACTGAAGTGGCGAGGGAATTACTACAACCTTATTGGGAAATGGGCAAATATAGTTCGACAGAAAGGACTTGGTGTTGGAAAGGAGATCAGATTACGCTGGGCTAATAATTGTTTATACTTTTCTGTTCTGCACGAGCATTATGTTCCAACACCATCAGCACGTGATAATTGGCCTATCAAGAAGGCACTCACATTATCTGATGTAGATACCACTCATCCGTTCCTTACTTTACCCGGCAAAGCAGTCGAAGATCATATACTCTTTTACTGGACGGAGCAAGGTCGGGAACAATTAAGAAATGAACATCAAATTAGTCTTAATGCTAGGGACAATGACACAGGTGACCTGTACGTGATGAAGTTGAAATGGCGTGGAAGTTATTATAATCTTATTGGCAAATGGGGTAAAATCATTAGAGAGAAGAGGCTCCATGTAGGAACAGAGTTCAGATTGCGCTGGGACAGTGGATGCTTAATCTTTTCAGTTCCTCAATGATAGGGTTGTTTGATGTATAGGTAGGTCCAAGATTCACCAAAGTAATTATGGTTTTCGAAATGTTATTCACATTTGATACATGAACTTCCATTTTATATGGTTAATTTTCTAATGTTTCTTCCGCTCTTACTTATTATGATGACAAGATTTGACCTTAGAGAACCTAACAATTTGTGCATGAATAACTGGTTCATGGGACTTGCTGTAAGTTACAAATTCAACAATGAGCACTGAGCAACTTATTAGATTATTTGCTGATTCTTGTGGATCAAATATCGGGAAGAACAACTTGGATCTTTTCTATTCTTTTATGACTCGTAGTCTTGTTTGATTATTGTATAATTCTATTTTCTATTTTTCTTGTAAATGAACTTGAAGTTAGACCTATTTTTGTTGTTTAGAACATGCTTGGCTAAGCTTAAATAAAACTAGAAGTTACTTTAAACATCTCTTTATACTTTTTGCCTTATGTTATTTAACCAATATATTGCTGAAATGGTTAAAGATAATAACATTGCTGATAGATCAGGAGCTCAGTAGATGTAGATTGAGCTTTTGGTAAGTAACTAACATTACAGTTTAAATCCTGTCTTTTGCAGATTATTGACTTCAGATTCTATTGGTAATATTTTCTGCTTCTAGCGTATAGAGATACGATGAATTATCCCATCCATGGTTGAGAATCAACTTTCTTTTTCTTTTTTGGAAGATCGGATCCCAGTCTGCTGAGATAATGAATTTCATGTATAGTGTACACTTGGATACCCTAGTTTTTTTTCTCAAACTAGGTCAGTTGTGTCAGTGCAAGTCCTATGCGAATTTTAAAGAGGGCCACATCCTAATACTAGCATTTGCCCTGGAATTCCCCACTGCAGCTGAGAACCTTGATTGCAGACAAATGTGAGATCTTTAGGAAGCCAGCTTCTCTAGCAAAAAAGGAACCACCTCAAACTTGAGTACATCTGCAATTATTTGGAAGTTACATACTTGTGCTCATATGTCATCCTGGAAATACTAGGATTTTTTATGGTTTAGGAGGTGAAAGATCTGCCGTGACAGAAGAAAGATTGTTGTTTAGCTTTTGACTCAGGAGATGAATAGAAACAATCTGTTTTGAAGCCAAGGATCAATGATACATCTCGATTTGTATGTTGCCTTGCGATAATTCTTGCTCGTGGAAAAGCTAGTAGCTGTAATGTCAACGTTTGCTTTGTATTTGCTGTCTGAATAAGAAGTTCTTTTACAGAGTCGGGTGATAAATTTTTGGTGGCATCCATTGACATCTATAGACGATGATTCTCTAACAAAAGTTCGAAAGATGCCCCAATTGTTGTCTGGTAAAGAGCAGTTGAAGGTTGTCTATTTTGGACTGTTCAGTTGCATCCTATAATCTGGATTATGCTGGTGTCAGTCATATTTGTACATATTTTGATGCTAATATATGTGAAATGTAGTTTCATTTTGGTACTGAAGATGTTACCATTTTGATTTCAAGACAATAGAAAGAAAATTAAGCCGTTGGCTAAAGTTGATTTTTTGCGAAGTGATTTTTTAAAAGAATGTATGATTAAAAAGTAGGAAAAACAGGGAAAATATGAAATAAATAGTGATCATCGAGATTATACTCACAATTATTTGAATACATTTTACATACCAAAATATGATATATAATTCGTGCTCAAGATGTATGTCATAGATAATCACACATTTAGAGGATCATTCTGTAGAGGGGCTGGAACAAGAATTTTCAAGCCATGGTATAAAGAGGGCATTGATCTACCTTGCATTTAGGGATGGAGCTAAGGGGAGGAGGGTAGTGATAGTTACCGAAACATTTTAAAATTTTTGAAAATATATATAGAAACGTGAAGTTACCTGAATTAAATCATAAATGTAGTTATAATTGAACAAAAAGTAAAGTACAATTATCTAATTGATACTCAGAAAGATATAATTATCATGAATATTATCACATTGTAACGTTCATAACAATGAATATAAAAGTCATGTCATACACAAGTTAGCTAGCCTAACATGTGATTGTATACTAGTAAAAAAATACTACTAATAGTGAGTGAGTTTGCAAAACAAATATATCTTTAGGGAGTTGGCATAGTGACACCAAATTCCTCTTTTCATAGTGAAGTTGTGGGGTTAAAGCTTGCCCAACTTCTAATGACTATACACCAAAGATTGGCCTAAACTTATCCAATGTACAACTCTTGCCAAGTGAGTTATAGACCAAGCAATATCTTATGGTGAAAAAGAAATATAATTATAAAAAATAATGTTATTAATGTGAATATTAAAAGACACATAGCATACGATTTTTTCTTGTCCACTTCATATCTCTTGTTATCGTGAATAATTATTTTTTTCATCGCTAAATTTGTTTAAATACTCTCATCATTTACTTTTATAGTAAACGTCAATATTATGTTGCTTCTCTCTATACAATTTTGTATCGCCTTTGCAATTGGTATGAGTAAGGTGCACGTTTATACAAGTGCATGTTTGACAAAACTTAAATTATAATTTAAATTAGTCAAACTTATTTTTTATCTACACATTTCGTAAGATGAACAACTACTATCAACTTATTATTAAGACATTTCGTATCACACCCACAACTTATAATTAAAAGAACTCCCAAATAAGCTCAACATAGGATTAGACAATACGATATGCAAAATACAATATTTTTTTTTTCTTTTTTTAATACTATCAAATACCCTTCAATTCACCTAAGCAAACATGTTATAAATGGAAGCTTATGATCATCATACATTGAATTGACTAATTCCCTCATGCATGTGGAACTTTTTATTTTCATTTTTTAAGTTGTAGTAGAGGACTAATTAGAAAGAAAACAAGAATCCTAGGGGGTTCATCACAATATGGAAGAATATAGGGGTTGAAATTGTAAAATATTCCGCAAATGCAATAAAACCAATAAAACACCACATAATTTTAGGCTGTCAAAGGCTCATTCCAAGGAATGGCGACACTTTACACCGCAAGACGTTGAACTATCCAGGTAGATAGAGAGAGGAGGAGGAGAAGAAACCCTAAAACAGAGATTATTAAGTTACTGATTCTTTACATATTTCTGGGTTCGTTCTGAATCAAATTGCCGAGATCTTTATATATTATTCATAATTAAGGTAAGTTATTATTTGATTATGTATATCTTTCTACAGTATGTGATGTAAGAATGTATAATATTGTTTATTAGTTTTTACTTTTTGTTTAATTTCAGTGTTATTTTTTGTTGGCGATGAGAAAATGTGGATGGGATGACTGTTATATTTATTTGTGAGCTATTATGGAGAGGGTGACGAAGGAATAGTAGATGGGAAATTAAATCCGAGTTAATTTAAGGAAGCGTGATGTTGGAAAAGGAAATAATATTTATATTTCTTATTGCGGATTGAGATCGGTTGACTTGACAAAATTGTTTAGCTGGAAATAGTAGTGAGATTCTGTTCAAATTGTGTGTAAAAGATTTGAGCTTTAATAAATATAGAAGCAACTTGTATAAATGTCTATCTGTAAATCGTTGTGCGATATATTATGAATGGGATTATGTGTTTGTAAATTTTCAACTTCAGTTAACTTAGTCTTCATTTTAAGGAAAATCACAAAATCTAGTTTGAGGATTTCTATTCACTGCACTTCCAATACATTTTTTAGTTTTACCGGTGACTGAAAGCAATCCATGAATATGAACTGTTTCACGAGTGGAATTTGTGCATTGATGCTAGGATGTTAACTCTTAGGTATGCCACTTCGAGTATGTTCCTGTTTTGAGCTATAGATATAAAGATAATGGGGCTTTCTTTTTATTTTCATGCATTTTGATAATCCGCGGGTTAGGTTGAATGGTCTCAATGAATGGATACCTGCTGCATTCACTTACTGAATTAGTTCACTGCTAATTATTGGGCTCGAATCAGTTAAATTTGTATTTGTGATGCTGTTACTATGTTAGAAGACACTGGCCAAACAACGTGCAACTTAGAAAATACTTGATTACATTTCACTTGTATTTCATTTGTATTTACATTTACACATGTCACAAGGTTATTAGAGCAAGTTTGTTAGGCGGTTGTATTTTGGTTGTATATATTTTCACAATTCATTAATGAACAGCAACAGATTTTGGGAATTCTTTTTCTTTTCTCCTGTCCATCGACTTCAGCTTCTCTGTTTTCTTTTTCTTTTGCTGCCCGGAATTCCATTTCTCTGGTTCTTACATTACTATGTAGTAGAATGTTGCAATTGGCAACAACGAAAGTTAAATATGTGGAGTACACTATTGATGTTTATTTTTGTAATTAGAATTTGGGTGATGGGGAGGCTGTTAAGTGGTGTATATATGAAAAGTAGATGGGTTACGCTTGCTAGCCTTTGACATTTCCATGATCATTCAAGCTAATTAGGATTTTTATGGCTGATCAAGATTCTTTCTATTTCAAAGCATATGATCACCTTGGCTTTGCAATAATAAGTGTCATTGAAAGGATTGCCCATCTCTTTTTGGGTGACTGTTGGGCCATTTATCGTAGTTAAGGTAAGTACAGGACAAACTGCTTGCTGTGTTAATGGTGCTGGGCAGATGGACTTGACAAGGTTGTCTTTAAATATGACGGGGTAGTTCATAGTGACCAAGATCCTTTGCTCCCCCTCTTCAATTACAAGCCTGATAACTTCTTTTATTATTTAGAGTTCAATTTCCCACTTCGGGTAAAAAATTTCAATTTTAGATGTGGTAAACTGAATTATTCACCGTCTCAAATTTCCATTGTCATCGTATCCGTTCTATCAAGCATCCACATGATCTGACTAGTTTCCATCTCTACTTCAAATGCATGTATTTTGGGGTGCAGCGTCAAATTGAAACATATGATTGTGGATGACACAAACTTGCTGCAGGTTACATGATTGTATTGTAGTTCTATTAACTCGGTGTCTTGAGATTGTTAGGTCTTTCTCTATTTATGTGGATTATGTATTGAATAAAAATATGCAAACATGGTTATGCATCTTCAATGAGGTTGGGAACATATTCATTGGACGATAAGTTGCTTAGATTAGAGTTTTGGTTTCTTTTCTATTGCGACTTTGTGTAATACCTGATATTTCACCACTTAAATTTGATGTCAACTTTGATTGTTTTATTTTCTTGATTCTGTCTGTTGTTACATGTTAGATAAACGTGAGATTTGTTAAGTTGAAACAGTTTCCAATTCCATGGTACTCACCAATTATGAACTTTTAGTAAAGACTGTAAGCAGTGAGTTTCATGAGATTAGGTTATGCTCATCATAAATTACTTTCATAAAGATTTTCCTCATTAGATATTATTATTCTTGTCAGGAATTGGTTATCTTCAGCTATGGAAAATTCAAAATCATCTAGCATCAGAAATATGATGCAATTTGGAAAAAGTTCTCTTCTGCCTCCTAAATGTCCATTCCCTAGCATATCCCCATCATATGTTGAATACATCCCTAGTTCAGCAACTGCCCGAAAAGGTCTCCCAGCACCTAGAAATGGAAATTCACAACACCAACGTGCTTCCTCTGAATGTTTTCTGATTGAGGAACAGCCATCTTGGCTTGATGAACTTCTCAATGAGCCTGAAACACCTGTGCATAGAGGAGGTCATCGACGCTCATCAAGTGATTCCTTCGCATATATTGACACAACTAATGTTGGAAACATGAATGGCATAGCTCAAGATGATAACAAGTTAAAAAATTTAACTTCAGTGCCTTCATGGGGATCTCAGGACTTCGATCTTTACAGAGATATAAGACATGGTTCTTTCTATACAGACCCAAAGTCTTCAGGCAAAACCAAGAATAGGATGTGGGATGTACCTGTGAATCCAGTTGTGTCATTTCATGGCCGTCCTGCTTCTAAGGACAATACCATAGTTCAAAATGGAGTATCATTGAGTACTTCCCCAGAAGCAGACAAGAATTCATATTCTTCAACTGAAAAGCAGGATCCACTTGAATCTGATTTTTATAATCCAAAAGATTCTTCGGAGAAAAAGGATTCTTCTCATGCCAAATCATCTGCATCCGAAACAGACACCAAACGGGCCAAGCAGTATGTTAACTCAACTTGACACTTTACCTGATAAGTTACAGCAATTGGATTTTTAACGTTCTCTGTCCTTATTTGTTGCCATTTGCTGTTTTTCATTTGTTGCATGTTTGTCTTGGGTTTGGGAGGACATCTAAATGTGTGGATTTCTTTTAATCTTTGAGTCCTTGTTTAATAAGATCTATACCACTAATTTGAGGTCATTCACCTGAATGATACAAAGTTATGTTCAGGAATTAATTTAAATTGCATTAGTTGTGGGTTAAGCCTAGCTTTATATCAATCTGCTTTCCATGAACCATTATGTCAGATCACCACGAATTTACACTGAATGGGGCTTAGATAGAACTTAAATGCATCAGTTTTAAGCTTAGCATATGTTCTTGAATCATTAGATTTTGTGACATGGTACATAAATCTAGCCATGTTTGAAACCCATTCTAACCTCGTTTTTCATGTAAAATCAGTTACAATCTAAATTGTGAATTTGCATTACTGTCACAATATTCTGAAGACTCACTCTTGAAAATCTTGTTCACCTGCTTTTGGTTAAAATGATTTTTAACTAATTTTATAACTGTATTTATCTGCTCTTTTATTTAAAATAGCCTGTTGACTCTGGAAATGATATTTGCCTCCCCATACTGCCCCAAAAAAAAAATGGGTTTCTCATAATGCATGAGTTAGAATCTCAGTATCCATGATATCTGTCTTCTTAACAGTCTTGGCCTATTGGTTATGGTGATATGTGCTTTTTACATATTGAAAGCGCTACTGAAGAAAACTGAAATATTAATCACAATTCTAAGCATCAATATAATATACAGGATGCAGATATAATGCTGTAATGCATGGACAGTCTTATAGATTCTTTATACGTAGTGATACCAATTCTTCTCCCTTTTGATTTAGATGAACTTAACGTCTATAATTTAACTTCCACAATAAAATTCCACAATCATGTCCCGAGAACTTGATGCTGTCTTTGTGTCCTCTCATTACGTTTCACTCGATTTTCTCGATCATTTTGATAGTAAACTACAAACTTCAGTAAAAAAATTAGTGTTTCAGTAAGCTTTAAACTTCATATCTAATGCAGGCAATTTGCTCAACATTCACGGGTCCGAAAACTTCAATATATTGCTGAACTGGAGAGAAACGTGCAAGCTCTACAGGCAGATATTCCCCTCTGAGAATTTTTAGTATGGATCTTACCTTGACATGTTACATCTCTAAAATTGCTGATATCAAATTTGTTGTTTATAAATGTAGGCTGATGGCTCTGAAGTTTCTGCTGAGCTTGAATTTCTCAACCAGCAGAATCTTATACTAAGCATGGAGAATAAAACCCTGAAGCAACGATTAGAAAGTTTGGCTCAAGAGCAGCTTATCAAGTACTGTAAGTTTTTGTCCTACAAGTTAATCTTCCAGGTTGTTGGATTGTTATTTTGTGTTAATTATGCATATCTGGGGAAAAAAACTTATTTTTACACATTAGGTCTTGGAAAGGAAATTGAAAGAGTGGGTGGATAATTTGGGCTTTAAAAGGTGTCCTGAAGAGGTTTGATATGATATCATGCTGAACTGAAATCTTCTTTTAATTTCATATGTAAGCATCAAATATATGGGCATTGTATACAATAATCCTAGCCACCCAGGTTGATGGATTCTCTGTAATTGTAATTTATGCATTGGTCCGCAAATTATATCAATTTTGATTTACTCCCTAAGTAAAGCATAAAAGTAACACATTTTTCCCTCTGATTAGATATGAAAAAGTACTGCGTCATGCCCACCAGTGATATCATTATTGAATAAGTACCTATCAATGTGTATTTCAGATAATGTTTAAGAACACAGCAAACCCACACTTTATTCTGACTTAGGTTCCAAGTATATGTTCTACAACTGTACTGCTGCTTTTAGCTGTCTGACGGTAGGCACTAGTCTGCTGCATTAACTTATTTCTGTTCAGATATAACTAAGACTTTTGCATATTCAGAGATAGAATGGTGAATTTGGAATACGGATATTATAATATAATTGTATAAACATTGGAAAACTAGCATCACCTTGGTCTTTGGAAGTGCTTGTATTAGAGAGAACAGCAATTGGACCGCAGAAAGTTTTTCACTCTTAAGATTCCTTTGAATTATTGTGGATGTTGTTTGCAGTAGAGCATGACGTTTTGGAAAGAGAAGTTGGAAGATTACGAGCCCTGTATCAGCAGCAGCAGCAGCCTTCATCTAGCCATCGACGTGCTAAGAGCAGAGATTTCGACCAGCAATTTGCTAATCTTTCACTGGAACCCAAGGAAGCAAGTGCTGCACGTGATACAGTTTCTGGGTATATCTAATGTGCGTTTTTATGGTGCCTCCTAACCGTTCCTCGACTGATATCTCCTTACCTTGCCAACGACAAAAATGGTGGCTCCCCTTTCCTGGGATCAAGCTGCATTCTTCCAGTCCTGAGCTCAACCTTGTTGCCTGGTTCTGTTTGTCTTACGCTATGCTGTCATGTTCTGTGTTGTTAGGATTTCTCAATTTTCTTTGTTAAAAGTAGGGTCGCCATGTGCGCCTGGTAGTCTGTGCCGGAAAATAGTTGTTCTGGTGGATGACTCACCTGAGGTGGTTCTTCCAAACATGATTGATGTTAATGGCCATCTTTGTATGTCTTAAAAGTGATTACATTGATCAATTTCCCTCCGCTTTCTGCCTTGGGAAACATTGCCATTAGACTGGAAATTGGTTTATGAAATCTCACAATTGTTGATTTGGGGTACCTATTAGTCTCAAACGTTTGTCGAGAATTGGTGGATATCTTAACGAACGACCAATATATTTCAAAGACATCACAGATTAGGTACATAGTAATTGACACTAGTTTTAGCTCTTCTTTCTTCTGCAAAATTGTCATGCCTTTTGGGTTCACTCTCTCTCATTGCCCTTTTGAGGGTGAACTCTATTATTGGGAAATGTACTCACTCTTGTTCAATAAAGATAATTGTACTTTAATTTTGATTGATCGGGTAACTACATTTTAATTGGATAACTGCATATAATTCCGTCACTTGGACTTACAAAAATTGATGACATGGCATTAAAAAAATGATGGATGTCATTTAACTTAGTGACTATTGCTATTGAACTAGACAAAAAGTATACTTGCCGTGATTAGAATTTGCCCTTATTCTAAGACTCAATTCTCACATGAAATTTAATGCTATCTTTTTTATACTTGTACTAATATACCCAAAACATAGCCAAGCAAAGCACAATTAGACATTTCACAGTCAAATGATGTTTGAATCGATATCAAGGACTTCAATTTTTCAAGTGTATGATATATATAAATTGTTCGTCCGCCACCCCATAAGAGAAATAAGTATGCAAACTTTCACAACAATAGGAATCATCAAGAATGGCAAAGTGATGCATACGGGTCAATAGAGACCTGTTGATATTGAATGCAATCTAGCATCTGATCACTCGTGCTAACTTGATTTTTATTTGGCCCATATTTGACTTCCATTACTTAAAACTCATGTTTTCTTAAACTCATTTTCAATCATATATGTTATGAGATTCACAACTTTTCTACCACTTATTTTGTCAATATCTACCAATAATCCGATTTTTATCAAAACCAAACGGGGGCTCACTGAAACACAGAGTTGACAGAACGCACTGTTGATCACTCAACTACTTAACTTGATTTGTCCCTGCTTATTTTACAGAATCTAGAAATTTAAACAGCAGTAATTCAACAGGTATATGCAGCTCTGAGTAGTACAAGTGAAAATATGCACATAGTATTGGCAAAAAGCTCAGTAGGCTTATCCTCTCTTCAATACTCCAATGTAAACCAAATCATAAATGGAAATTAAGCTCAATAAGAAATTCTCCGGCAAATGAACAAATGTCAACCCTAAGCATTACAAAGCAAAAGCCATTTGTTTCCAAAAAAACCGGAGTAATAATATACTAGAGCAGGGTGTAGTGAAAAAAAAAAATGCGAATCAACATGTCTTGTAGTAGCCAACTGTTGTTATGTATGTAAAATTCAACTGAAAAAAGTAGTGCGTAAAAAGAGTCAATAGGTACAAAATTAATCGCGGTTCAACCACGCCTGCGTCTCTTGAAACTGTCCTCGTTAAAGGACTCCCATTTCTTGTGTTCAAGATTGCTAATATCATCAAGCTCCGCTATGGCAAGTAAGTATTGGGTTAGCTTTACAAGCTCCTGATCACTGTCTCGATTTGCATGGGCTTTTCTGAATGGTTTTATAACCAAGCCATTTTGTGGGTTCATCACAAAATTCCTTCGTAGATCATCAAACATTATAGTGTTTCTGGCACTGTAAAACTGCAGATGTATGATATAGAGACGTTATGTCAGAAAAACGTTATCTAACACGTGTGTGTGTGTGTGTGTGTGTGTGTGTTGGAAGTATGTTACTTATTTTGACATTAAGGATTGCTTTCAAAATAAGTAATTTTTACTTAAAAAGTGATGGAAGAAATTCAAATATATTCGGAATAAAAGTTACTTTAAAGCTTGAACAAAGATGACTTCAATTTGCAAGATGCAATATTTACTCGAGATCAATGCCAGTTTCGACCTTTTCTTGACAAACCATTCATGAATAGAATGTGCTTTTTAAGACAGCGGACAGACATTGCAAATACAATTAAAGAAACTTAGCAAATGAGACATTGAAGCCAAAAAAATGTAGTCGAACCTCGGGAAAATGAGCCCAAATCAATCCAAGTGGTTTGCAATCAAAGACCCCACGAGTATCTGATCGAACAGTGATCATTGCCATATGATCAAGCAGGGCAGTAATCTTGTAGTTTGGATTATTGAGAACACCAAGTTGTCCCATCTTTAACTCAACCCACTTCATACTGCAGAAATTAAATGTACATTGAAGTGACATGATCTAGACCGCCAAATGCGTACAATGATACTCAAAAACTAAACCACCGCACAGAGTTTATAATGGTAAACCAGAAAAGCTATAATTATACACAGAATTATGAAGTTTAAAATGCTTTCAATACATTGATTTTCACTTTTACCGACATGGACACAAACAAACATGACGACACATGATTTATCAAAAAAGTAGGACAGACATGTCAGATTTAAATTTTTTAAACTTTTACATTTATATATTATATATTTTTATTTTTTATTCTTTTTATTACACGACACAACACATGGCATGTTGAACACTTACCCAAAAAGTCTCCCTAAAGTATCCCTCAAGCGTCGTAAATTTTTCAAAAATATAAAATATGGAACATAGCAAGTGGTTCATCAAACACGTGTCCTGAAGTGTGTGTAATATCGGCATCCAATATATGTCATACGACACAACATGATACATGTCGACCACATACACACCGCCTTAGTAAGAGTATCCGTGCTTCATAGATTTTAACACTTTCTCGCAATATTTAAGTCCTAATAAAACAATAACTAATCAAGAATTTCAATAGCGTAACAAAATAATTAGAGTTTTAATAAATCTCAAAAATGGCTGCAATAGACTGCATCTAACATAGCATTCTTCATATCTGATGGTGCACCCTCAGGGGCCTCCTATTACATAACTATATAATTATTGCATAAATACTTTCCACGTTGATTTGAAAATCATTGTGTCAATTCTCATAGTGTTTTGGATTAGTGTGCTTAACTTGTAACGAAACTCTCCTGTACAATAAAGCTAGAAAACTCAAAGAAGTGAATTTTAAGGCTCTTCTCATTATGGGTGGAAGACAATGGTAGACTCTGTTGAGAAAGATTTGGAATGGACACATTGAAACCCCTTCAACATCGTCAAACACTCAACGACTTCCTAAGTGCATTTGTTATCAGCAGGAAGGCTAACACACTCCTCTATCCATCTCTTACGAGGCATACTCCTAATGCCTCTAGTCCTACTGCTTCTGCAATCTGCTAATGGTATGCCAAAATTGGTGCGGTTGGAGTGCCTTGCACACCATTTAAGGTGGGTCCATGTTCGGCTGTGTTCTGCACTAAGGTATACTGGCATGCATAAGAGAAACAATTGTTCCATATTTTCCATTTGAGCAATTAGGAAATTATAAATTATGTCAATTATTTTAAAAAGCATGAGTTTGGGAAAAGAGAATATTAAGATATATACAGTGTAAACATGGGTATTCCTAAAATGTTCATTGATTATTAAGGATTACCAATTTAAAATCTGTTGATAAGACCATCAACTTTGGGCTACTAACACTCAAAAATAGTTAAGCCCCGTTTGAGCCATATTTTTTTCTCACTAAAATGAAAAATATGACCGTTATCCATCACATCAACATTTAAATTCAAATTTTCTATCTTTTGTGTGGGCCCCAATAACGGCTATATTTTTCATTCTCATTTTAAAAAAAGTTGGCTCAAACAGGCCCTTAGAATGTAAATTAACTGCAAAAAAAAATCAGTGGAAGCAAATATTACATTCTCTCAGTCCGATTATTTTAGTTAATTTTGAAAAAGACTCTTTGTACAGAGTGTTAATGGTAATTTTCAAAAGATCAAATTTACAAACATAAGATCCAACAATGATACCTTTGTGACCCTTCATTTTAAACTGCCTTTTAGTGTGTGTAAAATGGGAAAGTATGATTAAAAATATGAATTTTTCGAAAAAAATCTATTATTTTCTAATGGAAGGTGTGGAATAATGCAATACAGGAAGCACTATTTCCTAATTCTTATCCAGAATCGTTAAAAGCAATGAAGGGATACAAGTGCCTTCAGCTGAGACAAGCAATTCCGAGCTCATTCCACAAAAAGGTTTTCAATTGATAAAAGAATTATAAAGGGGAAAAACTTGCCTGGTTGCAGACCATATCATGATGTCATACTCCGCATAAACGGCCGAAAGAAATTCATGAAGATCTGTGTCAAGTAGCAGAATATTTAACAGCAAGCAGGATTGGCACAGAAGAAGAAAAAATGTTTTAAGATGAATAAAAACACTTACAAGGCCGCATTAGTTCTAATGGGTTCTCTGCCGTCGACCGGTGATCAAACAAGGTATAATCAATATCCAGAACGAGGAGCTTTTTACCTTCTCGACATGGGTTGCGAAGTTCAATCTAGCATTAGCACTCAATGCCATCATCACAAGGAATAACAACGCAAAATTAAGATATATTAAAACAACGAGAAGTAAAACTAATAATAGGAATCATTTTGCATATTTACTGGACACATAGCATGCCAATCTCGTTACAAACATTTAAAGCTATGAGCACTATAAGGATGGGGATAACTGACCTTGTACTGCTCAATACGCCGCCTTAACTTCTGTTTATTGACTTCATTATCTTTAATGTCAATCGCTTCAACTTGTCCAATTTCAAAATCATCGATAATCTCCGGAGAGTCCACAGGATCCACAATTATTTCATCTTCAACAGTACTGTACATTCCATAAAATATTCACACATTTACTTCACATCACATAAAGCATTAGAATTTAATCAAGAACCAGCTGGTGCCCAAGCAAACAGTCCATTTATGAAACTACATTGCTCTGGGCAGAGATTTCATTGAAGATCCTATAAGATTAATTTGCCAGGGAAACTAAGATCAGTCATTTTATTTGAACCTTGGTAATTCATAGCTAACTGAAACCATAAAATATTAATATTTTTTAAGTTGTTATTAAAGAAGTTGAATTCATCTTGGATACACACATCTGATGGGATAAAAATAACATATCCAGTAACGTTTGGATCACTATAAGAAATTTGCATGCAGGCACCGACTCACTGACACTCCAAATATCTATAAATTAAGGTGTGGCCACAGTAACAAGACAATGATAAACAATCATAAATGTGTGTACACATATAAAGGTCATAAGTTAAAACAAACGGTATAATCCCTCTGCCAAGCTGATTATGAACAAACACCAAAAAGCACAACACGCCATGGCCATGTAAAACCTATTCATTAGGCTTTGTTGTTCATCCAGACTTTATGGATCAGCACAACTATTCTCATAATCGAACCAACTCATTGTACCTCTATGTTATACAACCACAATCCCTAAAAAACCTAGCAGCAAAAGCCTTTATTTGGGGATTAAAGTTAGCTTATCGCTCAATCTTTCTCTTGGCTTAAAATCACAATACTCATCTAAGGCAAAGAGTTTGATCATTCAACTATTTTCTTAAGAATTCATTAGAACCTGTAATAATCTTAGAATTAGCTTTATCCAGACCACGAAAGGGCCAAATTAGAAAGGAAAAGGCGATTACTTGGCACAACGATTTCTTGAAGCTTTTGGGACCAAAATCATTAATTTATTTGTTGGAACACACAAACTAAACAAGGACGGGTCACTTAACCCATCCTTCTCATGATCCCAACATTGTCACTCAATCAATATATATTACAATTTTTAACTGCAGTCTTAGGATTTTTCTACCATGAATACACTTAACACAATCCATAGAGAAAGATAACATCTTTATGTATGTATGGTGTATAGGTGTGTATTACTATTACATAGATATAAAGGGCAGACTCAGAAAATGTAAATTTCATCTTTTCTATGTTGTTTTTATAATCACATGATCCAATTAACAAAAATCAAGAGTATTTACTCCCATTTAACAGGAAAGAAATTTACTCTGAAAATGACTAGCAATCTGGAACATTATATAGGCAATAAACATTTACCCTTTACTTAATCCAAAGAAAGCAAAAAAAAAAAAAACTTCAACAAAATTCCATTAAGATCTCAAACCCATGTCAAGCCATAAGTACCTAATTACTTAAAACCCTGGAAAAAGATTAAAATCTTATTTAAAAAAATAATTAAAACCTGTCAATAACCACCAATAAGTAGATATACACGAGGTTACGCATTTGTAGAATAGTTATAGAGAGAGGCGCACAGACCCAATCATGGTCATTTTGAGGGTGGCTTTGAGAGGGATTTGCGAGAGAAGGAATGTATCATCGGCGAGTTTGGAACCGACTTTAGGGTAGAGAAGCTTCTGGCGTTTGGGCAACACATTTGTGGCCTCACAAATACGCCTCTTTAGCTCTCCCACCGTATCATCCCCGCAGACTCTAACAGTGTACTCCTTCCCGCTCCATTTTACCGTCAGAGTCAGCTCCTCCTCCGTCACTGGCGACATAGCCACCGCCACCGAAGAGGACGAAGAGTCACTCGCCATTACGAATAGGAAAGCTCAGTTAGAATGAATTGTCTTTGAATAATATTTTCTTACGTCATTGTATACATCATCTTTTTACACTTTACCCAAGTGACTGGGCGGTGTAAACAACAAAAACGAGTAAAAAGTTCATTACACACAGAACTTTACAGCATGTCTTGGTGACCAGTGCATTGGAGAAGTGATGCTTCTTTAGTGAATCTGAGGACCGTTCTCCACTATTTCAGTTTTTAGTTTTGAATTTTGAATTTATTTTAAATTTTATATTTTGAGTGTTCATTCTAAGTATTGATAAGTATATTTTCTATACTTATTTGGAGCTTGAAAGTATAGAATTTCATTGTTATTTTGACAAAATATTACCTAAATTGTGTTTATATTCATCTTATAGGTAAAACTTAATGTTGGATGAAGAATTGAAGAAAAGAAGCAAAATGTGTCGAAAAATGGAAAAATTCAAAGTACGAGGATCAAAGT
>CAIGRF010178029.1:0-10338 GCA_903798235.1 Fraxinus ornus
TACGCATAGTAGAGAAAATTTTGCCTCAATTCTTCTCAACTCCAAGTGTGCGTACGCACGTTCAAATGGTCTGTGCGCACGCATAGGCAAAACTTTCAACCCAATCTCTCAATCAACAATATTTGAACAATAATTTATATCTCAATCTCTCAATCAACAATATTTGAACAACAATTTATATAACAAATGGATATTCATCACTGATCTTGTAACTCTACGAAATGGTGTATTGGATAGTTGCTTTTGATGGGAAATGCGTTCTCCACCGGAATTTTTTTTTTTATAATCACTGCATGAGATTGTCGTTTTCTTGGCATATCCATATTTTGAGACCAATATTGATTTGGATCGGAAGAGGAATTGAGGACTTTGTGGAACACATATAGTGTTTCTTTGGAAAATTTTGTTTTGACTTGTTCTCAAAATTATGCAATATTCTTGGAGTTCAAAAATGGAAGATCTCGTGTAATATTGTAGAATCTTGAATAGTATGAAATAAGGTGTCTGTTGTGCTTAATGGGCTACTTGTTATCGACTCTAGTTAAAGTTTGATCATTTTTACTAGGGAAAATTGCAAGCACGGTATCAAATCTTTCATTTAGTTGCAGATTTTGTCCAAACATTTCATTTGTGCCACCCACGATATCAAGTCTTTAAAAAACTAGCACCCGAAGTCCAAAATGACAGAAATGGTTAGTTTGACCATTAGTTTACCAAAAATCAAAGGTCTGGCAAATTGTTGACTTGTTTTTAAAGGGCAAATAGGTACTTTATATTTTTCATATAAAAAAATTAAAAGAAAAAAGAATTAAAAAAAACAATCATCTTCTCCACTCACCCCGACACCCCCACCCCAAATCTGCAAACTTGTTTGGGCCGGATTAAAATCTGATTTTAATCTAAGTCAAAGTCAAACAATCAATATCAACCACATCTTCCATGGATATCACATCTTTTCAACTACAAATTTCAAACACTTTTATCACAATCCACTAAAAATCTGATTTTAATCCACATCCTTCTGGAAAATCAAAACCTAGAAATTCTTGCTTTTTGATTTCTGGGAGGGTTTGGATTTAACCTTCCAAACTCTTATCCATCAATTCTTTTCGCCTCTTTAATTGTTGGCATATAAGAGGATAATTTCCACAAAAAAAAAAAAAAAGAGGATGGAGATTTCATCAAAGTCAGGCCCCATTTGAGCCATATTTTTTCCTCACTAAAATGAAAAATNATGGCCGTTATCCATCACATCAACATTTAAATTCAATTTTTCTATCTCTTGTGTGGATCCCAATAACGGTTATATTTTTCATTCTCATTTTCAAAAAATTGGCTCAAACAGGCCCTCAATATCAAGTACAAGCAGAGCAAAGAAATTTCCACCACTGTTGATAATGTCCTTGAGGAGCAATGGCGACAATAGAAGCAGAGGCGGGTTACGTGCAGGCCCAATGTTTTACTTGCGAAGTAAAAAGAATGAAACGGCGATAGAAACAACTCAAGAACCATCCTCACCTAAAGTAACTTGCGTTGGTCAAACTCAAGTTAAAAGGTCCTCAAAATCCTCACGGCCTAAGAAAATAAGCGGCTTCGCCCCCTAAAGATTTGGCATGGGGGTGTCGGGGTGAGTTGAGAAGATGATTGAGTTTTTTAAAATTCTTTTATTTTAATTTTTTTATATGGAAAATGTAAAGTTACAAATTCGCCTCTTTAATTGTTAGCATATAAGAGGATAATTTCCACTTTACCAAAAAAAAAAAAAAAAGAAGATGAAGATTTCATCAAAGTCAATATCAAGTACAAGAAGAGCAGAGAAATTTCCACCACCGTTGATAATGTTCTTGAGCAATGGCGACAATAGAAGCAGAGGCAGGTTACGTGCAAACCCAATGTTTTACTCGCGAAGTAAAAAGAATGCAACGGCGATAGAAACAACTAAAGAACCATCCTCACCTAAAGTAACTTGCATTGGTCAAACTCGAGTTAAAAGGTCCTCAAAATCCTCACGGCCTAAGAAAACAGGCGGCTTCGCCCCCTCAAGATTTGGCGTGAGTATCGGGGTGAGCGGAGAAGATGATTGAGTTTTTTTTTAATTCTTTTATTTTAATTTTTTTATATGAAAAATGTAAAGTTACACATTTACCCTTTAAAAATTAGTTAACAATTGGTCAGACATTTGATTTTTGGTCAACTAATGGTTTCTGTCAATTTGAACTCCGGATGCGAGTTTTTAAATGTTTGGAACCATTGATAGCATAAATGAAAGGTTTAAGTTAAGTCTGCAGTTAAATGAAATGTTTGGTATCGTGGCTGTAGTTTTCAAAGAAGTAGAGTAATATGTACATAGTAAAAGTAGAAATGGATTATATTTTCCATAAATATCTATGAGGAACTTACAAAAATATCCTTAAAATCAGAGGTCTTTTGAAAAATCATATGAATGGTAAAAAATAATATGTACAGTTAAGTGTCACTTTTTAATTAATAGAAAGTGACATACTTAAAAGATTAAATAATCCATGTTTCTGTTGCAATAAATATGAAAGCTAATAAATAACATAAATTCAAAAAATTGAGAAACACCAATCAAAATCTTAGAATATATTTGCGAGTAGTTGATTTTTTTTATTTTTTTTCCTACATGTTGTCTCTTTGTGATTATGTTTCATTTCATTTTAGGAACACAACGCTATATGAGTTGGAAGTAATATAAATTCAAAAAAGTGACTAAAAACAGAAATTCAAAAAAACGAGAAATACTTAAAAAAGTGAGGAATATCAATCAAAACCTTAGAATAGACTCAGATGTAGTTGATTTTCTTCTACATGTTGTTTCTTTGTGCTTATATTTCACTTCTATTAATTAAACATGAAACATAACTTGGAATATAGCACGCTATAAATTGAAAGTGAAGAAATTCAAAAAAGTGACATATTCAAAAAAGCGAAATACCAATTAAAATCTTAGAATAGATCCACTGAATGGTTAATTTTCTCCTACATATTATTTCTTTGTGATTATATTTCACTTGCATTAACTAAACATAGAACACAACTTAATTTTAGGAACATAATAACCTACAAGTTGAAAGTGACAAAAATTAAAAAATGTATCAAATTTACGTTTATGTCAATAATTCAAACCCACCTTACTATCTGCACGTGAAACGCATGGGCCATCACATATAGTCAGGACCAGTGGTGGCAACGAGCCGAGCCGGGAAAAAAAAGCTCGAGCCGAGCCCGAGCTTTTTTTGGCCCGAGCCGAGCCGAACTGAGCCCGGCCAAAAAAATGAGGCGCGGCCCGAGCTTTCTGCCCGAGCCTTAGCGGGCCGAGCCGAGCCCGAACCGAGCCCGAACCGAGCCGATTTTACTTAAAAAAATTAAAATTTGTACAGTTTTTACATATTATAAATTAAATAAAAAAAGCTTAAGTTTGGCTTGAGCTTTTTGTGCCGAGCTTTTTTGGGCCCGAGCTGAGCCGAGCTCGACAAAAAAAAATGAGGCTCGGCGCGAGCCTCGGCTCGTTGTAACCGAGCCCAGCTCGAGCTTTTTCCAAGCCGAGCCCGAGCCGTCCGAGCCGACGAGCTTTTTCGACATCCCTAAACTCAGGTATGATATCATACACCACCATTGATATGCATTGCCTAACTGATCGACACCCTATCATCTCCCACCATAACCACCAACCACCCAAAAGTTACCATGTGCGACCTCAGATTCAGACTCCTGCGAAAGCCAATGCACGCATTGTCAACTCTTCAATGTGGTCTATGCAATTTTTATGCTTGTCATCCGTGTTTTCAATTTGGCCACCTATCCAGGCAATTTTACAGCTTTCAATTTTCCCTCATCGGATTTTAAAAACAACGTTTGACTTTAGTGTAATTATTTTAAAGATAGCTAAGCAAGCATGGAAGACCAATTTTTGTATGTGATTTTGTAGTTTGTACATTTAGAGAGAGAGAGAGAGATTGGGTAGCATTAATATTTATTTAAATCCTTTGTATATTTTTTATATTGAGGGAGGCAGAAGAACATGGCAATCACGACTAGATATTGCTTCCACGTTGTGTAACTGTGACATTCTCATATAAATATCTCAACACAATTCTGCGTAGTATCCATAATTTTGAAGTTTATTTGTTGCCATGGATACCCCTAATGTCAAGGAGAGCGAGAAGCAGATTTCTGTCGATCCAATTTCCCTAAAAGAATCAGGGAATGTGCAATTATTCATGCCTCTTCCATTGCCACCGGCCAAGAGTAAGTTCTTGAGCTACAGCCTCCCCAATTCGGCTTCTACGTCGCCTCGATTTGTCCCCAAGAAGAAAACTCGGAAGAATCAAGGCCAAGTGTCTCCTCTTTCTCTTAACCCATTGGCCAGGCAACATTCCGTCGCGCTTAGTAATCTAGAACGTCTACGTGAAAACCACTTGCGACGGAGCAAGTCGTGTGGTGAAAACCGGGCATCCCAACCGCCGGATGAGTTGGATCTCTGGTTGACTAAAATCAATGACGATTACAAAGCCGATGTCGTCAAGAATAATATCAGCGACGACACGATAGAAGAGAAGTTCAAATGTGGAGCTCTATGTTTGTTCATTCCAGGATTTAGTAACAAGGCAAAATCAGTGAAATCCAAAAAGGATCAGGAGGAACCACATATTGTGTCCAAGAGAGTATCCCTCGAGAAATTCGAATGTGGATCATGGACATCATCAGCAATTATCAACGGTGACGATGGAGATTCCTCAAATCACTTCTTCGACTTGCCAGTGGAGCTTATGGGATGCAGCGCAAACGGCACAGATTCGCCGATTACAGCTGCTTTCGTGTTCGACAAGGATCGAAAGGGGGTCCTCAAGAACACTACATCATCTTCACAAATGCAACAAGGGAAATCACATGAATCGGCACGTCATGTTCGTTTCTCTACATCATCTCCAGATTCACCAACTTGCATTACGCCTCGCCTCGTGAAGGCAAGGGAGGATTTCAATTTATTCTTGGAAGCACAAAGTGCATGACAAGAAATTGAATCTAATTTTGCATCTCAATTGCTGTTTCCTTTATTACTAGGTATTAGTGCCCTGAAAGCACCACTTTGTACTCCAATATTTTGTTTACTTGATGAGCAAATATCATAAATGGTCTATATGTTTATAAAAAAGATGAAAATAGTCTCATTACCCCTTTTACAAGCCAACCTTCATGCACGAGAACTTTACATAACATCAAGCGTGTTGAGACTAGATAAAAACAACAACTCCATAATAGATACTATGATTTACGTCAAAAATAATTGAATACGAGTTTTATGATTTAGACGAATAACGAATCAATTTCCAACATTATGGTAAAATTTAGCATGTGATCACTTGGACAATTATTGTTTAAATTATTGAATATTTACAGTGAACATGATGATGCATGAGAATAAGCAAGCTTTTGACAGCATTCGAATTTCAATTCCATGAATTCAGCTGTTCAAGAAGAAGAAGAATGTCTTCTGTTTGCAGGGGGAGGGGGATTTGAAAGAATGTACAGTTGGAAGTATAACTGGAGATATTAAGGGTAAATCAAGCATCATCAGCATCACTACCTCCGATGTGTGCTTCAGGACTCGCCCAGTAATGGCTTCCATCCGGACCCAAAATCTTAACCCTGTTTGACAAAAGAAGGGATCTCAAAACTACGAAACTGATCATACAGGCTCTAATAAATGCAATCCGGCAATTAACAGACCTCTCAAGGACAGATTTGCCTTCCTTGTACTTTTGACCCTCTTCATGAGCTGTTTCCTGAAAATAATCATCCACAATAATTAATGACCCAACACGTGTTGAATCGGGCACAGGCAACAACGTCTTCTCGCCTAAATGGATCTTACGTATTTCCATCCAACGTTTGAACCACACTGGACGCAGAAAATGTCGGCAACTATGTGAAGTCCAGTCATCATTTTTCTTTCTTCCGACTCTCCGACAGTGACATTAGCTCTGTAAAACAAAACAAAACGTAGTACACAGATGGATATAATAGAATCCAAATGAGAGCTCTCTCTCTCTTTTCCCCATTTAGTGTAGTTGCATATGTACAAATATGAATGTGTTCTCCGCTCTCTCTCTCTATCTCTCTCTACTTTGTCACGATTGGAAAGTGTTGTCTGTTTCTTTTTTCTCGTGTCTGTGCTTTTGTATAGATGTGAACAAAATGATGGGAATAAAAGCTTTAAAATTGTGCAAAATAAGCATGCAACTGATGCGCTCAAGTTATGCTCCCTTACATCTTGGAGGCCCCCTTTTTGACGACTACAATCTGAACCACATTCATGTGTCTGTTTGCTCAGTGGATACAAAAATGGATCAAAACAAGATTATCCACCCAATATTTTGGAGTCCGATCACAAACAATGTCTAAAGCAAATGTGTTTCTCTAAAGAAAATGGGTTCTTGAGATTCTCAAAGCAGTACACGACATTTGATGCGCACGACAAAGACAAAGACAGACAAAGAAGATATTCTGGAAATTTTTTACTACAGGAAATATTATTTTTTATGCATTCCTCTCTCATCTAACATGTTCTACTGGATTGCCTCACTCTCATGAACAGGCGCATTAGGAGAGACAGGAAATGGATATAAAACTAATAAACCAATTTTTGCAGTCAGCATGATAGTTTGTAGATTTGAGATAGGATAACATACTAAGCTAGTCGAAGACCCCTTTCTTCTCTCTCTCTCTCTGCATTTTCTTCTTTATTAGTTTTGGGATTTTGGCATAATTTAGCGGAATAAAATACAAGCAAGTAGTAGGTCTAGGTAAAATTAACACAGGATCAATCCGAACACTGGGGGATTTCTACAACAACTTGAGTTTCTTATTTTATGGACCAGAATTGTGTTCTAATGCGAGAATCAAATTAATATCTCCTTGAACAAATCTTCCATCCTTCCTCCATTTCCTTACAACAGCCCCCTATGCAAAAGAATAAAATTTAATGTGTGGGGTGGTTTCGGGAAGGGAGAAGGAGTCTTTCAGTATATGTTGCCTTCAGTAACCGGTAAGATCATAAACAGGTATATGGATGGATGTTTGCACCATTTGTTCTCAAAATATGGTAACAAGATGCCGAAAATCAAGAAAAACTTACACCTTCCTGAAGAGATAAGCCCTTCCGTGTCTGCATTGGAAAGACTGAAGCAAAGAACCACAAAGAAACAGAGTCAAATAATTTGTTTCTGACTAGGTTTCTCAGAATGCAGGAAAGACATGCTCAATTTGACAAGAATAGGGATCAACCTTGAATATTGTACGATATTACAATAGAAAAAGTGAATATAAAACAAAAAAATGCTGTATGTTATTAAGATAATTAAGACATAATAAATAATGCATCAGTGTTGTATGCTTAGGGCTTCCATTAAATAAAGGATGCTTGACACTCAGATAACGGTGTGAGACACTTGTGTTGAGTTTTTGCATTGAGAACAAAAACGTCTTGTTTGTTTTCAAATACATTTAGATGGGAATTATCTTTAGTTTCGGATTATATTGGACATCGTTTTATCATAAAAATAAAGAAAAAAAAATTAGAATATTCATATTTTGCTATGCCCAGTTGCTCACTATCCAAGACTTGAAAGCTCAACAAATATGACATTTAGACTCGGATCTGCACTCAATTCCCCCAAGAGCAAGCTAAACAATATGCTATGTTTTATCCTTCAGATTAAAACACACCCTTGGTGCAATTACATCAAATTCTTGTAGAAAGTTTCATACACATGATCTCATGAAAACTATATGCCGTCGAAATTGATACAGGAAAAAAAAAATCATAATCACAAGATTGGTCAGGAATGAAAATCTCAAGAGTAAAACTAGGAAAGTTCGCGTCAGCAGCATATAATCTACGATGGAAGTACAAGTCCAGCAGATCATGCTCGACTGAAGCAAGCATAGATATACTATTTAAGTGCAATAAAATGTCACAGATGTTAGGCTCCCAATGAGTCATACAAAAATCCACCCCAGTTTGTCCATTGTGCTCAATTTATTTTTCTTTCAGAATTCTTAGAAGTTACAGAAATGTCATTTTCGGGGAGAACCAAAGGAAGTTTGGGTTCCATTCCCCTAACTTTCATAAGTAGATCTTATGAGATAATGAGAGGATCGGAGTTTTAGATCTGCACCGATCTTCCATATGGAAAGGTAAATATGATTTTTATCCAAATATCGTCCGTCAATAAATCTTTGGGACATTCTCTTTTGGATAATCGAAGATCATTTTAGGTACATTTAACATTCATCTCCCAATTCCACTCCTGTAAATCCTCAGATAATTCAATAAGTTACAAAAGTAATCTCACTGAGATATAACCTGAAACAAATGATTTAATTTTCGTATAATCAAATCAAACCCTTTTCACTAAATCTAAAATTTTAACCCAAATTCAGGAAAAAAAATCAAGAACAATTTAAACACAAAAACTACAAAAATAGAAAGAGTCAACCACCCACCAAAGACAAATAATAACATAATTAACAAAACTGGTTAACCCAATTCTAGACTATACATCAATTCAACATATCAATAATAGAATAGATTAATCATTTCATTTATCAAAAGATGAAGGTAAAACCTTGGATACTATGTCGTCCATGAGAGCAAGATGGGCTCCACAGTACTTGCAACTATAGATCTTGCCTTCAAGGGTTACAACAAATGGCCTTCCCATCTTCTCTCCGAAACTCTCTCTACCAACTTTTCTTCAAACGAAGAAGTAAAAATCAAGCCAATTGAGAAAAGGGTATAACAGAAAAGTGATTAACAATCATAAAAATATGTTTAGTTTATATTAACGTATTTGTTTTTTGGGGAAAAATCGAAGAACTTACATGAAGAAATAGATATCCACTATAATAAAGAAAAATTAACAAGTTACCTCTGAAGAAACTAAGGGACAATATACGTGGGTAGAAATGATATACAAAAAGAAGTTATCTGGTATTTCTCGTGCTGTAACATCGGTTTAGGGACGCAATCAAACAGAGACCAAAGTGCCAGCCAGCATATGGTCGGTTGGGTATTTGTACGCCAGTTTGTCATTGGTGACTCATTTTTTCCTGTAAAGTGTACACTTTTTGAGCTCAGAATTGATGATATTTTCACAAATGGTCACTCGAGTTCAAGTGAAATTTCAAAAGGGTGGTTAAAGTTTTTCTTTACTCATTTAATCATTGAAGTTAAATAATGTTGCATAGACTCCGGATCTGACGTCGGCTCATCGAACCTTGATATCAATCAATGATCGTTTTGCTAGTATCATGAAATTATAAAAATCCCAAATTGCTTCAGTTAATCGTAACACTATTTATTATTATTAATGATTGTTGACAATCATTGTGTTATCAAGATATGTTTAGTTGATTTTAAGAACAGTTTTTAAAATAGATGGTGTAGATTTTATCAATTCATGATTCTCAATCATAGTTGTACATATGACATTGTTCTGAAATCAAATGTTAAGTGATTTGACAGATTAGTTATCTAACTTTACGTCAAGTGAAAGTTGTATGCAATTTTAATGTCCGTATTGATGATTTTCATCATGTGATAGAGGATTTAGATTTACATATTTGAATATTTAGGAGATTTAGAACCTTACTTTTGAAAGTTGAGGATCCAAAAGTACACTGATTGAAAAGTTAAGGAGCTTCATCCTATATTAAATAAGATAATAATATTATAATTATTTTCAGATATTCTAGAATATACTTGTGTTTATTAATGTGTCAATTGATTTTTCTAACTAATCAATTCTTTTTGGCAATACAAAAATTGTTTCTCATTAAAAAAAAAAAAAAAACTTATTCAATATGGTCATTCAAGGCATGCAAAACGATTGTTGCCTTTTTGTTTTACCGTATTGTCTTCTACACGAAGTTGCTAAGAAGAAAATGTGTCAAATTTGTCTAATTTGACAACAATATTTAGATTTTTTTAACGTGTGAAAAGAACATATTAATGGGGTTGAAACAGGCGCTAAGTCTAATAATATTATAAATTCTATCAACTTTGCCTAATTTGACAATAATGTCTGAATTTTTCAAAATTAATGCAAAAGGAAAGGTTGTGTCTAATTGAACTATAAAAAAAATCGACTTCGTCTAATTTGACTGGAATGTCTAGATAGTTCGAAATACGGGTTAATTTCACAAATGGTCACTGAAGTTACCTGAGATTTTCAAAACGGTCACTGAAGTTTCAAAGTTTCAGAAACGGCCACTGAAATTTGAAATTTCTTTCACAAACGATCACTGAATTTT
>CAIGRF010178039.1:14364-49780 GCA_903798235.1 Fraxinus ornus
TTTTTTTTTTTTTTTTTTGAAACAAAATGGGGATCATATAATTCCATTTCTTCATGCACAAAAGGCACAATATACACGGGGATACAATCCAACCAAAACGACATAGAAGGAAAAGAAATGGCGAAAAAGCAAGTTTGTGGGCAACTTTGTTCCCATTTCTAGATACAAAGTCACGAGTGATCACATCCAACCCCCCTAAAGAAAATGCTAACATCAGTGCAAAGCGGACGTTGGACTAAGCTCAGTGCATTGCATTCCAATTTGGCCACCGTGCTGTCTGTTCGTTCTGCCAGCAACAAGCCTTCTCGGAGAGCAAAAGCTTCAGAATCCCCAGGAAATAATTTTTTTATATGGTTTAATAAATAGTAAATGGTCAACTTTGAGCTCAAATTTCTGTGGAACCCGTACTTTATAATTAATCAAATTCTTCGATAGTTAGTAAAATTATTTCTAAACGGTATTTTAAATCCCAACCATTGACTTGTTTCTATGCAATTTTCAATTTCTAAACGTTTGTGATCCATGTCTTTTTTTTTTTTTTTTTTTTTTTCCTCTGTATACATGTTGAGAATTAGAAAATCTAATTATATTCCACCGAGAGCAAATCAATTAACAGAAATATTTAAAGATGCGTAAGATTTATAGACGTTCGCCGCAATGTGAGACTACGTCCTCTTTCGGCCGATGTAGTAATTCACCATGATGAAGTGAAGTTTAAAATTTCACACCTATATTCTTTAATCTCTATTTCTCTCTTTTATGATGAAATATAAAAGCCTAATGACGGCTCCCTATTTATAAGACAAATCAAGGCAAAATTAAAATTTACAAGGACATAAATTCCTAACTATCCTTGATGGGATGGTGATGTGAGGCCTCCTACCCCCGTATCGACCTCACCATAGAGGTTGATCCGAGTACTGGCTCTGTACAACAATAATGATTAGGTTCCACAACTTAGCAGCACTTACTGTAAGGGGTGGGGCTACAATTAGGGTTAACTCTCCCTGGGAAGTTTTGCTTTTCTAACTAGAAGTTTCAATTCCATACCTAGAACCATTTCCAAACCCTCCAATTTCATCAAAGAGCCTATCTAAAACATTAAAATTCCAAATACATCTGAGTTATAATTTGACCATGTAGCTTGTAAAAAAGAAAGACCAAACACTATACAAGAAAACAAAATGCTTCATTCGGTCTTATACATATGTGAGGAGATAATAAAAAAAGAGAATAGATGAATTCTTCATTCTTTTATAACTTAGAAGTCGTGTGAGATGAAAGTATTAAAGCACAAGTCAAAATTTCCATCCTGCTTTTGTGAAATTTATAACTTGGGCATCGTTATCTGGCCCTCGCCTTAATGTGAAACATCACCCAGCAATATGAAGGATTAGATTGCTTGTATAATGTATGCACTAATAGCAAGTATTATAATTGATTAATAAGTTAATAACTCATGCAAAACATCAAAAGGAAAACGACAGTACAATTAAATAATAGATGCCTAGTTAAATCAAGTATCTTAATATAATGTACAGAATAAAAGCATCAACATTAAAAATAAAAGTGAAAGGGATGTTTCACATACTAAATCCATCCAGAGATGCAAGGACAATTTCTCCTGGCAGGAGACCAAAGAACTTCTTTCCTACTTTAGAATTTGCAACAGAACCAGTAAAGAGACCCGTAACTTTCACAACTCCTGAAAGTACCCCTACTGCTACTTTCTCGGTCATCTTTGTCACCCTCTTAACCCTAAAGAAAATAACGACAATTATGCAAATGTCTCATTTCTTCATATTTAAGTAAACAGAAAATTATAAATAGGGCATAAGTCATTAGGACATTACTAAATCAGGTTTAAAGTTAGAAAATCATGTTTTTAGAGCGAACATANTTCAATGGTTTCTTAATGAATTTCCATTTGCGCCTTCTCTTTTTTTGCCCAAAAATTATGTTTGAATCTTCGCTTGATTGAATTCTTACAGGTCCCTTTTAATTCTCCCACAAAAACTATTAATTTTCCTCATTTGATAATAATAATTGATAAATATTGGAGTATATTATGTATATCAGAGGTCCCCAATATGTATTCTGTTGTTATGTATTTATAAGAGTAGAAAATTGGTTGAAAATCACATCTAAATTAGTTTCCAAAAGAGTTCCAATCGAATAAGGAAAGTTCCATCTGCGCGCGAATTTTTTGTCTATGTACAACAGTCAGTATTTTGGTCATAACATTCTCTACCGATATTCGATTGAAGCGATTCAAAGTGCGTTGGAAAGATAACTCGAAGGGATAAAACTTTGATAGAAATAGAACTTTCCCAAATCAGAATTTTACTATGCCAAAAATGGGTCTCAATTTTCGACTAAAATCTGGAATATAACTTTTGCGATTGGAAATTGATTTTGATAATATTTTATTCCATTTTTAATTCTTATTTCATCCAATTGTCTCCTAAAAATATTTCAAGTATCATCTTTTGGTCCGAATCAACTATTGAATATTTGCAGTTCAAGTATCAAAAAATTTCACCAATTTTTGCTTCTTTCTTTCGAGTCTTCGTTCAACAATTGAGTTTTACCTATATAACATAAAATACAACAATTTAAAATATATTTTGTCAAAAGAAGTACCAAATATCGAAATTTTAGGACTTCAAAAAAGTGTATTTATCAGTGCTACTTTCTGGGGAGATAAAGTACTTTTTATAAGGGAGAACACGTCATGATGTAGGTGAGCTCGAATTACATTCTGTGATTTATTCCAATTTTTTATTATGTCGACCCCAGCTTCCCCATACAAGATTGCATCATAATTCAGCTCAAGGGAGCCTGGTTTTGGTTCTGAAAATGACAGACAGCACCTGCATCAGTATTTCCCGGTTTATTCTACTTGTACAGGCCCAAGCACTGCTCGTATTTCCCACGTCTAACAGAAGACCAGCACAAGCTCCAAGATCCGACTATCATCACGTGGCACCCTGCCAATTCTCAATTTCGTCACTCTCACGCTGAATGAGCTCACAGAAAACCCACTCTACCAAGTTTTTGTCCAGTTTCTGATGCATAAACATTAGTGTCATCGAAAAAATGTGTGCATGCATAAACAACAATAATTCTACTCTTGTCTGGCTTTGCATCACATATGTTTTACAGGCTCTCTCAAAATAGGGTGGGCCCCACGTGCTATAAAAAATGCCAAAAAAATACCCACCCACCCCCCTGAATATGAGTAGCCTGAAACAACCCTGTAAACCACCGACCTTGTAATGTAGCAGGGGCTCCATAAACAAATTTCATTACTCCATCGCATTTTGTCACATATTTATCCTTTGCTTATTAGACAATATCATTAAATTAAAAATAATGAAATACGTATTTTTTTTATTTTTTATTTTATTTTGACACTTTATGACATGGTGTAGTGGTAAATTACTATAGTGCACACAAAAATTAAGTGGAAGATTTATAATGATATAGTTGCCACTAAACAATTCTGATTAATTTGGAAGACGAATGGTGATGGAATGATGAAATTTGAAATTGAATTAAAGATTAGCGATCCAATTGAGACCATTAAAACTCAATGATACAACTAAGATTTCGCTGCTAGTCGGTGACCGAAAATGAAATTTACTTGAAGTAGTGGGATGCACCAAATGAAAAAAGAATGAACCTCGAAAAATGGGTTCTCTAATGTGGTCGGTAGTCAACTTTTGTTAAAATTTGAGAACGATTTCTCTGCTTGTAAATACACACAATTGTTAGAATTTCAATGCTGACGTGGTAACATTTGGATGGTCTTTCTTTCTTTTTTTTGTTGTTGCCATTATCGAATCAAAAATTGCCAAGTGTATTCCGACAAAAAATTTCTGTGCACATAGCAGGGTTGTAAGCATTTAAAGTGACGTGAAATTAGTTTGCGGAATCTCCTATATATATTGTATATTGTGTGATGAAATATTTATGGGTGAATAGGAAATTGAGTTCAACGTTGAATATTTATGGGTGATTAGGAAGTTGAGTTCAACGTTGAATAAAATGGTGTGCACCAACAACAAAGTTTGTTCTTACGGGATGGTTCACAACTATTGTCAATTCGTCCTATAAAATATTGAGTTAATTGTCTCAATTGTCACCGAACTTATGTTTGTATCTTCGATTGCTCACTAAAATTTAAGATGTCGAGTTTTGGCCATTAAACTTATCCAAGCGTTGAATGTTAATCAATGTCATAACATCCGTTTTAAAATTTTAACGGAATTAGTGATGTGGTTAATGGAATGCACATGTGGCGCTGCATTGTGCCGTTAACAAATTATCACGTCTTTGATTGCTCAGTGAACTTTGAGGTTGTCGAATTTGATGTGGCCTATTGTTTGTTATAAAATGTGTATCGTAAGCGCACGGGTCATATAAAAGTAATAAAGTGGACAAATGAGTCCGAATTGTCGATCTCATGAAAAATGATTAGTCAATTACACATTAGTTAAATTTAAGTTTAACTTATTTTTTAAAAATTTTAAACTATTTTCATCATTTGAAAAATTCAAATTTATAAGCGTGTTGTTATTAAAATTAAATTAAAACTTGAATTTCACAACGAAACACACAATAAATTTAATTAAATGGATTGTGTGTTTCATTACAAAATTCCAGGTTTCAATCAAATTTGTTGTCTATTTCATCGTAAAATTCATTTAATTAAATTTATTAATGAACAATAGAAGACGTTTTCCAAAGTTAGTGAGCAATGAAAGACGATTTCTTACATGACTATTTGTTAACGACGTGACGGAGCACCGCATGTGCATTCTGTTAGTCACGTCACTAATTATGTTTAAAATTTGAAACAGCAATTATGTCAGTGAGTATTATCTCAAATTTGGATAAATTTAATGGTCAAAACTCGAAATTTTAAATTTCAGTGAGCAATCGAAGACACGAATATAAGTTCAGTGACCATTGAAACAATTAACTCTGAGATATTTCTAATTTTTCATATCTATAGATTTGATAAATGAAAAGTTTTAACAATTATTTATCTTGCTTTTAGGAGAAATCTCACCATAAAACTTTAAATGCACCTACTTGTCATAACCCAAAATTAAGGTTGCGTAAATACAACGTAAAGTAGAAGAGAGAAAAGGTCTACAGAGGTTGAGTACGACTGGGACATTAAAAAATAAGGATTTTAATATGTCAAGCAGTAAATGAAAGTAAACAACTAATTATTACATATATTATATTATATTTAATTGAACTTACAAAACATGCCTCGAAGTGATAGCGGACCTATTATTGTTTATTATTAGATCATGATGAAATGGATTACTTTTATTTAAAATATGGGCAACCATACGGGCCAGAGTAAAAAAAGGCTTAAATTCCTAATTTTTTTTATTCATAAAAAATACTAAATCAGTGGAAAAGACAAATTTCTCATCTTTTTAAATAAAAAATAAATAAATAAACAAATGAAAGAAAAAGAAAAAGAAATCGAAATCCATTAGTTGGTATCGGAATCTCTTCGGAATCAAATCAAGTAACCATCTAGAAAATAGGAAAACAAAATACAAGGTGACATATTCGTTGTACTCTTACCTACAGTAAACATGATAAAAATTTCACATTGATGACGTGATAACAATTATATATTCGGAGAACCTTACTTAAAGTTAATTCTGGTACATCAACAATTGGAAATTTTTGGATGAGTTAAGATTGGTTGTACTTTTAATATATTCTTGATATTTGACACATCCCAACTTTTTATTAAATAAAAAAATATTATATTTTTGTTTGGTGGGGATTAAATCAGATCTTTAGTATATTTTGATAAAAGTTGATGAAATATGTGATTAAAATTAATTATTGAACTGACTCACTATTAAATAAGGCTAGATATAATTTATTGAGATGTCAAAAATATGCTGATATCTATCTACTATGCACCAATGGAAAAATGTTGATGGATATTAACATTTGCCTTATTCAATCGTGTCATGACAAGACATCGATATATAATACTAATTAAATTAATAAATATCGAAAATACTTAAAAAACGAGGAACATAAGGAATAAATATATTCGCATACTTTCTTATAAAAAGCCAAATATTGTGGAATAAGGCTCATGTTTACACTTAGTTTGATAGCCTTTCACATGGGGGTGGAGTCCGCGATTTTTTAAATTAGGGGCCCAACCCCCCATATGAGGGAGCTGTCAAACTAGATATACACAATAGATGAACACTTGTACATCTAACATTTTCCAATAGAACCATGTTATAAGCCACAGATTCCCTCCGATAGGAGGTGTCACATCATTTGGGCACTCCCCTTTTGTCAACCAACTTCGGCAAAATAGCATCACCCTTTCCGATATTGTGGGCCTGTGGCCCTCTTCTACCATCCACCTACACTATTTTCCCCACTTTGTACTCAACACACCCCCCTGACCTAGGACAAGTCCTATCATCTGATATGATATCAAATCAAACTATAAATTTATGGTACATTCATTTTACACTTTAATTACGTGAAGAAAAAAATGCACTCATTTATTTTTAAAAGATAATATGTAAATAAAATGTCGACTAAGAATATTAATGTTAACATGTGAAGATAAGTAATTTTAGTTGTGTAAATTATCGAAAACTTTCCTTTATTGTGATGTATTTTGAACTCAGTAGATTTCAAGATTAAGAACTTGAGTGGATGAACTATCGAGTCGTGGACAATTGGACAATAAATTTAGATTTAAACAAAAATAAAAATTCCTTTTGTACTTTGGATTTTGCGACTTGTATATAAAAAAATATACATAATGGATTACATAATATGATTTGTAGAGAAAAGATTAAATAAAAAAAGTATATTGCGTTTTAAATTAGCAAATTGTAGAGTACTATGTGGCATTATATAATTCATTACATAAATCTTGATGTACATGTAGTAAGATCCTTATACTTTTATGACATGACGTACTACTACACAACTATTTAGTGGAAGATCAATTACAATATGATTGCTAGTTAATCGATGTTTTATCTATTTGGAACACGACGCGTGACAGAGTGAAGAAATTAAAAACTAATTAAATTTTAGTGATCAATTTAAAATAAATTAAAATTTAGTGATCTCAGTTAAAACATTGCTGAAAATTCAATGAAGGTAGATGAAAATTGTCCAAGTAATGACAAAAAAGATTTTTGTACTCTTACATGTGTGTTATCTTGAGCCCATAGAAGGTACAATAAAAAGAAGTGGGGGGTAAATGTTACAGAAACTGATAGCCCAACTTTTAATTGTTGCAAGGTAGCACTTTCAATTATTGTACTATGTAGGGCCTGTTTGAGCCCTTTATTTTTATTATTATTATTATTATTTTTTTTTTTTGTATAAAATTCATTTTGGAATAGTAGTTTAACGAAAAATATGTGGTTAAAAAATAAGGAAAAAATTTGGATTTACGTATAATATTATTTTATTAAAAAATGTGTGGATGAAAAGAAGAGAAAAAAAAATATATTTTGAAAAATATGAGACCAAACAATGGCTAATTTCATCCACATGACATTTCATGGTCACAATTTTGTCACCCATAACTAGCAGGTCCATTTCTAAGCATGCAAACAACTATATTTTATCATCATATACGAATATACTCTACGGTGAATATTTCTAGCCATTCTTGAACAAACACTATCGATTGAATCCGGAAGCACGTTGGTTTCTTTCCATTGTTAACCGATTTAGATTTAGTTTTCCGACCAAAGAAAGTGCTGTGAATTTAGGGAACATGGAACAAAATTTATTGATAATATTTTCGCAGCAGCTTTTTACTAACAAAGTTCAAGAAATTGAAAAATTAACTAGTTTCAACGAACTTATGATAAAAGGAATAAGTAGTAATAAACTACAAGGATTCACTGCTCTAATCTTGTAAGAAGAGCAGATTTCAATGCATCCTCACTTCTCAATCCATTAGGAACCTTAACAACAATATCTTGAAGCATCAGATCATTCACAGTTGACATGCTAGCATGGTGGACATGTAATTCGAGGTCTCGAATCGCATTCATTAGCCTAGCTCCTGGATAATTAGCACTATCTGATTGGAACCTGATCATCCCATCAAGCCCTACAATCTTCACTTCAATTTCTGATGGTACACCTCCAAATGAAGATGAATTAGGCCTTGTTTGATCAACTGATGTTGTTGTACTTTGATTATCCTGCAAAGTGTCAGCTGATTCAATCTTTATTTTCTTGGGATTCTTATGGAGTTTTGCTTCAAGTTCTTCCACTTTGGTCTTCAGTTCATTAATGTATGATACAGCATCTGATAACAAGGATGCCTTGTCCATTCTCGATACGTTCGGAACCACTGACCGGAGCGCGTAAAACCGGTTGTTGAGCTTCTCTCGCCGCTGCCTCTCCGCCTCGACGTGGTTCAAAGGGGTGTCACGGCTGAGACTAGGCTTTCTTCCTCTCTTCTTTGGTGCCTTCTTCTCCACAGGAGTCTCAAGAAAAAACTGACAGTCGGAATCTGAATGATCCGAATCGAGATACGAAGAAAGTACAGCAAAACCTTCATCTTTCTTAGCTTTCGCTTCGTCTTGGTGATAACCAGTAACAACACCAATATCAGCAAAAGAAATTAACTGCCCGGAGGATCCATTAATCCCACATGAATCAAACAGTAATTTAACCTGTTGAACCAGGTTCCAGTTTTCAGAGATAATATCATCAGATCCCAGTTCAAGAACCCCATTTGAAGTAGGTATACAAACCATAGTTTGCATTCCATGGATCTGAGCTTCTTTAGCTCTTTCACAGTTATAAAACCTCAGTTGAGTCTCACCAGTCAGCCACACCAAAGATCCCGAGCTAAAGGACTTGCCTGGAACTCCATCTCCAAGAGAGAAAGACTGTGCAAGTGACGTAAAATAGAACCATTCTATATCAGTCACATCGCCATCTACAGGGTTATAACTCTCAGGATATTCACCGATCAAAGCCTGGATTCCTCGCATGACCTTCTTCCTCTGAGAGTGAGAACCCGATTTGGGCACTTTCTGTTTAGTAATCCCTTGAAAATAGCCATCACCCCAGACCAAGAAGATACGTCCATTGTCGTCCTTGGATGTTCGCCAGAAAATAGCATAAGACCATTTTTGTGGCTGGGTTTGGAGTATGTATTGGAGTTTTTGTTGCAGGGTTGTTGCAGGGTTTTCTTGTGAGGTAGGCGAAGGAGATGATACAATTAGGTCGTCCATTGATGGAATGGGCAGTGCGTGGCCAAAAGAGGGAAAGACAGAGAAAGTGAGCTGTTTAAGGATACAATGCTTTGTATATATAACCTCGTAGTGCGATTTGAGTTAACATGGAAAAACAAAATTAAGCCATGATTCGTACACATTAACAATGTATTTTTTAATAAAATAATATTTTTCATCACATCTATAATTTTTCCTTTTTCTCAACCACACATTTTACATTAATCTACTATTATAGAATACATTCTTCTAAAATAATGTGGCTCAAACACACCCTAATGTTAATTTTTTGTTAAAATGGTATTTAATATTCAGTCACACTATAGGTACATAAAATGTTTGACAGAATTTGTACAGAATAACATTTAACAATTTTTCATTGGTTTTTGAAACAACAATGACAAAAAAATGCACCATATAGATACTGTCGACGCAGCACTTGTATGATTTCTATGAATAACCCCCTTTAATAATTGGTGGTGTATTCGAAATCTGGTCAATGCGATCATCTTAGATTCAGACTCCGTGTGCCAAATAACTAATCAATTTAAATTTTATTTTCTAAAAATAAATAATGTGTATGCTATCATAATTTAATTTTCTTTTAAGGCTCATACAATTTGACTAGCAGCGTAAAATTCAGTTCGAAATCAGCTAAGCTTGCTTCATGCCCGTTTACACGGTGATTCGCCACTTATGACCGGTCGTGCTGCGGTTGAGGTTGATTCTTCAATGGCGAGATTTATTTAATTTTAGTAAATTCTACTTAAAAGTGTTTTTATATTACACAAATACTGTAACGATATATTTTGCAAATATACAAATGAGAATTTTTAGTTTTTTTAAATTATAGATTTTTAAAAAAAAAAAAAAAAGCATGTTTGCAAGATGGCCGAGTCAAATTTTTTGAGACGAAATTATTGAGGTCCACTACTCGCATGTAGTTCGGTCCGAGTCACCGCCCATTTTGATATCCTATATTTCGCTATTACTTATGTTACTGGCATTCAGGAGCAGATCAACCCCGTGTTCATATGCGATTAAATAGAATCGAACCAATTCAAAATTCTCGGGTATTTAATAAATGGAATCGTAGGGTCCAAATATAATTATGGAACAGTTCGAGTTCGATTCCATTTGGTTCAATTCAGTTCCATACCATAATTAATTTTTTAAACATTTACAACAACACTACATAAATACAACTAATGACATGTTCATTCGTAACTTCGATGATTAGTTGGACATGGGAAGTCGGGCTCGGCAGTCGACGGTTTCGATTTGGACATGTAGATGTAGATTTTCAATTTATCAAATGATTTGGGGTTAGTGAACATATGTTTACCGAATAAAAGTATGAAATTGGGAAGGAAATGATAAAAATTTAAAAAGGCCTAGATCGGGCTAACAATGAAATTAATTATGGTGCCAAAAAAATTAAAACAAAAAATTGAATTTAGAAATTAGGTTGGACCGAGCTAGCTAGACATGGGCTTGGCTTGGGAGTTGGAGCATTAATAAATAAATTAGATAATTTTCTAATTTGTTTAGAAATAAATAAAAATAATTTAATTAATTCAATATAAAAAATTTTAAAAAACTATTTAGATTCGATTCTTCGATTCTTGGTCTAGAATCGAGAACATAACCGAACCGAACTCATTGGTTCTTGATTTAAATATTCGTTCGGGTATTTAATTTATGAAGAACCATTCACTTCAGTTCGGTTCGATCGGGTTCGAAACGGGAGTTTTGTCCAGCCTTACGATCAAGTGACCCCACAAAAATTCTTCTTTTTAATTTTTTCCCAATTTAGTTAATATTTTCTGTTGATTTTTTTTTCTTTTTTCCGTCTCTGCCTGGTTGTTTTATGGATGAAGAATAGAAAAGAAATAGCATTTATAATTTGTTGGTGAAGATCATCGTTTCGTGAGGGTGTTTTTGCTCGAATTCTTATAAACAATTTCGTTTTTGTAAAATTAGATTGATAGAAAATGAAAGCCTTTTGTTCGAATTAAGCATTTTCTTGATGTAGGATAAGGATAGTATAAATTGTATCATATTATTCTCTTTATTTCCCAAGATTTTCGAGAATTTTTTATAATTTTGTGGTATGATATAGATAAATCATAAATTGCTTCTTGCTTAGATTTCAGGTACTAAAATAGGGACTAGATAGGAGTTTGATTATTTTATTTTTTCTGCTTCTTGATTCATGATGTGATGTTAATTGAAAATTTTCTAAGACATTAAATCCTCTCTCTCTCTCTCTCTCCATATTGATTTCCAAAAACACACTTCTAAAAAATCACTATTCGAAATATTGTTTTGGCTAAATAATGGCCATCAAATAGCGACTAAATCGGATTTACACGAGAGATGGTGAGAAGTGAGTCAACAACATTTTGTGAGTTTGACAAGGACAAGTTAATTCAACTGTGTAAGCCCAAAAATTTTTAAGCCAGTAGAAATCTTGACACTTGATAAGTAAATTCTCACACAGACACACACACATAATTGATATCCGTACTTAAAAACAATTTCGAAGAGTTACTAGGTTTTAGTAATATTGTAGAAAAGTTGGTGGTGATTAAAAACAAGTGTGCTCATTAGTGGCTTGTAACAGTAATTCTTTCAATTGCTATTGTTGCGATAGAGAGTATTTTTTGCAATGAAGATCACCTAGAATCAATTGCATAACTTAATGGTAGATCAATGAATGAGTGATAGTTTAGCGGCGTATATTGAGAACAATGTATTTAACAATTAAATTATAATTTTAGTAATGTATTGACTTATTTTCATTAATATTACATTGTGTTAAAAAAATTTACATCTTAATTTTTGATCTCACAATGAAAAGTGCCTACTCCGCCGCTGCTTGCATTGGTTGAATAAGATAACAACAATGTCAATAAAAATAAACATCCAAGGTTTAAAATACCCATCTCAACAATTTAACCTTTAAAATAGATCGCGAAAACAATTTATAGTATTAGTACTCAAAAATCTCAAATGAGTAATTTCAATTTTGTCTAAAACTCAATCAAGTAGTTGGATATTGTTATCCTCAAATGATCTGTCATCATGCAAAGAAATGTTAACAATAGATTCCCAAATTATATCAAAACAATACGAAACTTGAAAATTACATTATTGTCCCTGTTAGAATCCCATTCTCTAATATTTTTTTTTTTCAATCTCATTTTTAACTACGTATTTTCTCAATAAAATAATTTAACACCGTAAATTCAAATCATTTTTCTATTTTTTAACCGCAGATTATCCCCAAAATTACTATTACAAAACTTATTTTGCCCAAAAATAGTTTGAGCCCCTTTTGGGATAATAGATTTTGTATAGTAATTTTTGTAGAATATGTAATTAAAAAGTAATAAAAAATTTTGAATTTCGTGTAAAATTGTTTTGTTCAGAAAATGTGTAATTAAAAATGAGTTTAAAAAAAAATTAATTGTTAAAGAATGAGATTGAAACATGGGCTAAATCGTGAAAAATGAACTTGACGCATATCTAAAACTTTACATGTTAGCCCTCATTTGATAGTTAAAATTAGATTTTACCTGATTTTAATAAAAATTGATCAAATGTATAATTAGAAAGCTATGGGAAATAAGTGATTAAAAATTAATTGTTGATTTTAATTTTAATCCCTGCTTAATATTCCTGATTTTAGGCAAAATGTTTGTGCCTCCTATTTCTGCAACAACTATTTTACATGTATATTGTGGTTGACATCAAAGTTTACACCATTCCATGTGGTTATATTTATACATTATTAATTTTGACAACAATCATTATATTACTGTCCAAATTCTTTCACATAAGGGGGTGTCAAGAAGATCGTACCTCTAGCATTATTCATTTCTATAATAGTAAACAACCACCCTGCTACATATACAACTTGATTGACATTTTTATCGACATTTCATGATGTGCCAACCATTTTGACAATTGATTTGAATAGAATTAAGCTACTTGACCCCTTTGGGTTATCCTTTGGGTTACCCGACCCCACCGCCTCTCTCACAATGTGGAGGGGCCCGATGTGAATAAAATAATCACCGGGCCCCCCATTGTGAGGAGGAAGTGTGAGCCCGAGTAAAGCTACATGTAACCCAAAGGGTACATGTAACATAACCCATTTGAATAACACATATTCAAATCAATGGTCATAATTTTTACACATCATCGAATTGTCAAACTTATTGTACAAATCGATTTGTACAAGTAGTTTAGGGTGTTTTTGAGTCACATTATTTTGGAAGGATGTATTCATGAATACTAGATTGATGAAGAATGTGTGATTGAAAAAGAATGAGAAGTTATTGATGTGATGAAAAATATTATTTTATTGAAGAGTGTGTGGTTGAAAATAAATAGAAGAATGAAAATAAAAATTGCTTAATCCAACAAAAATAGGAGTCGTTTAAAAACAGAAGATCCAAATGTTTGTAGTAAGGTTAAAAAGATAAATCCCCATGTACAGAATTTAGTTTCACAGGAGCCTTACAAACCCCTCACAAGGGGGCGGGCCCCACATGTATAAAAAAAATAAAAAATTAAGCGAGCCCCACTCATTTGTGTTGCATGTAAAGATCCTGTAAAAAATTTTATGTATTTCAAGCATGACTCGAAAGAATGGGGGGAGGGGGTAACAATCAAAACATGTTTATTTAAGAATAAAGTTGTATGGGTCCCATGTTCTTATTGGAGAACACAGTAGTCCAGCCACGTGAAGTGAAAGTGAAAGTGAGTTTTGACATTTTTTTAATGTACAAATCCCATCCGATGGGATCTCTCTCGTTCATGTATGCATTGATTCGTCCGTTAGTTTCCATAAGTTTCAATCCTTCACGCAAAATTATGAAATTAGACACGATTAAATTTCTGATTATATTCTATGCAACGTGTTGGGTTTATGGATATCATATATCTCAACGTTGGTATAATATTGTCCACTTTGAACCAAACCCATCATATTTCACATGCCTATCCGATGTGGGACTTCTTTTGCTCCTAACAATCCTCCCCTCAAACGAAGGACCACATTATTGTGGCCTCCCCTCAAACGATAATTCATCCGCCAATCATCTTGTACTGTCGTTATTGTCGTCGCCCTCGACCAAACGGGACTCGTCGCCTGACCACCATATTTTTTATGTCGGAAGACTTTCGACACAAGGCACCTCAAACGCGGATAAATTTTTAGTCAGATCGTGAGGCTAATTAGGGGACCTGCACCACGCTTTTCCACTGCGTTCCTCCGGCTAAGTTTTTGGGCCCTGGCTCTGATACCACTTGTTGGGTTTATNAGTCACAATCGATACCACAGTCACCTCAGTTTCCACGTAACCCACTTGGGCCATTCGAAGCAACCTAATTTAATTAGGGTTGCTCATGGCCCAACCCGAATAACCTGGAGGGCTTTCATGATATTAGCCCACTTGCCCACTTTGTGACCTAATAGTTTAAACCTAAACCTAAACTATTAATAGTCCTAACTTCTATTGTTGGAGGCGTGTGAAAGTGATTAAAAGACCCCTTTGTCTTTTGAGTGAATCGATCTCTCTCTCTTTAACCTTTCTGGTGTTGGCTTTGTGCTTTGAGTAATCTGTTCTTCCTCTTAGTTTTTCCTTTGTGGACTAAATCACTTTACATCCTGATTAGCCTTTTGTGGGCTATTGATAGAGAGCAACCGGTTGTGAGGGAATGTGAAGGTTTGTGGTGTTTTTGGGTGATTGTGGTATCGATTGTGACTGAGCCCGATTCCTTGGCGTGTTGGCGAAGCTTTTCTTCATCACACAACGTATTGCCAACGATTTTAACCATCTCATGTTCTCAGTGAACATGATAAAAAATTCTCACTACGGATATGGTACGAAAATTTTACATATGATTCTATCAAATTAATAGTGAGAAGATTTTATCATGTTCGGAGGAGATCAATTTCAACGATTTTAACTATAGTTTATTTTTACAATAACAACAAATTAAACTTTTGACCTTTTAATTTTTAGTGGATATTAGTTCATGCTCATCGATAGTGTTTAGAATTTAATATTTGAAAAGAATTTAAACCATAATATATAAAAAATTATTTTTTATTCTATATTATAGCATTCAATGTGTGTACAGAATTTTATTTATCTTGCCCCCGTTTGTTTCTAATTTTTCATCCATAAAAATGAAAAATACGATATTTATCCATTACATCAAGTCATCACTTTTGAATTTTTATCTTTTGTGTGAGGTTCAATAACGACTATATTTTTCATTCTCAAATGGACCCTTTAATTATATTCTTTCAATAAATCCTCTTGGTGTGTACACAATTTTTGTTTTGTTTTTTATTTACCTATATTTCTTGAGATTTGAGCGGTGGCAGAGTTTGACTATGGACACGTACTTGGCTTCTTACAACAACTTTATATATCATTTTTAAAATGTCGCACGTTTTTTTACCATTACCGAAGTGCATATAATGCATGTATTTAAAAAAATAATGTCAGTTTCAATTAATTAATTAATTTGTGTGGGCCCCACAATTTTGTAGCATTTGATTTTTGAAATCATGTCAATTTCAATTAATTAATTAATTTATTGGTGTGGCCCCAACATTTGTAGCATTTGATTTTCTTGATATCATTGTAGACACGTGAAATTAATGGATAAAATTGTTACCCAACAGATAAGTGGGAACCTTAATATATGGAAATGAAATGAAGCCTTGACATGTGGAAATTTATTAATACCTTCTTTTTATTTTTATTTTTCTTCTTTTTTATTATAATTCTAAGTAAAATAAATATAAAGTATCCTATTGACGTGTTGAAAGATGTAAGTTTAAATAATTTTTTTGCCCATCGATATTATATACTGAATTAAAAGTGATATTTCATTTCTAGGAAGGAAGATTTTTGAGACATCTTATACCATAGATACATTGAATTTTAAAAAAAAAAGGGGATATTTTGTTTATTGAGGTCCAAGCTTTTATTGCATCTTGTAAATACGAGGCACGTTTTTAAGGATGGGATGTCAAATCCTACTTTGTAGGGGATAGACTTTAGTTTCTTAAAACCAATTAAAATTTCAACGGTGTAAAATCAAGAAATGGTTATCGGTTACTCTTTGTAATATTTCATTGAATAACGCTACTTTATCAGAAGAATTTGACATTCTGAATGACAGATGAAGGTGTGACAACAAATAATTGGTACAAAAATTGTCTTTTTTTAAACTTGACAATAACAAAATGTCATCTGACATTCTGTCAATGAAAGTGGCAAATCTGCCTGATTATGTAGCAATGTTGCATTTGATAACATTTTTGTAGCAATGTTTTGATAAACAACAAATAATTGGTACAAAAATTGTCTTTTTTAAAACTAGACAATAACAAAATATCATGTGACATTCTGTCAAAGAAAGTGGCAAATCTGCCTAGTAATGTAGCAATGTTGCATTTGATAACATTTTTGTGAAGGAAAGTCGCAAAGTACAAAAAATGATTTAATGTACTCAAATGAAATTCTGAGTTACCCACTTACTAAATAGAAAACAAAAGTAGAAACGTAGAAGAATGAGATTCAGAATCTTGAAAATGGTCACGAAAAGAGTTTAACTATTTCTTTTCAAGATGAGAATGTGTAGTACTATTGCTAGCAAACTTTGACATTCATCTTCCATTATACAATGACCGCCACTTTATAATTGTAGCATTTCAAATTACCAGATCAGTGAACATACTTACATTTTGAACCTCTTAAATGAAAGAACATAAAATATGCAAAATGTAACATTGGAGTGAAATCTTGAAGACTCAATAGTGTAGGAAAAGATGAGGCAGGGATTTACAAACTATGAGGACCTATTTATAAATGCTAAAAAGTTGTGTCTGAACGTACTTGTCTTGTTTGGATAGATTCTATTTGACAAGTCATGTCTGTTAGTAAAAGACATACATATTCTAAAAATTGTTGATACGTAGCACAATTCTATCCATTTAAATAATAATATTTTATTCCAGAAAGAAATATTTGGGCCCAAGCCCAAGTCCCACGATGGACTCCGTTGGCACGCACGTGGGAACTTTAGCTTAAACCTACTAACGTGTTCCAAAGATTAATGGTATCACTTGGTGTCCTAACCTAAGTCTCAAAATTGGGGTTATATTAAGTGAACAAATGACATATCATCTAGTCTCAAAATTGGGGTTATATTAAGTGAACAAATGACATATCATCTTTTATTGTGGGATAAACACTTTTTCAACATTGCCACTTATTTCAATTTGAAAAAAAAAAAAAAAAAAAAAAAAAACCTCCAAATTCGAGCAATTCATTTTAGCCTTAATTTCTTATTCACCGAATATTAATTTGAGCAGTTATGTGATGACAATATACTCAAAGAGTAGAATTTGTCTGTCCTAAGAAATCCCTCATTTGACCAATGGGACTCATGCAAATAATTGGTCAAATTTGGTCAAAACCAACTTATTAAACTAACCAGTTTTCAAAAATCCTCCTCATGAATTAAAATGGAAAATGCTATGGGTACATAAGTGTACACATGGACACCCGGCGCCCCCTACTGAGAGGGTGCCTAACAGCAACAGGCGCCTTCCAATGGGGGCGTTGAGTGTCCATTATGGACACCCCTATGGGTAGACTTATTTACTCATAGCACAACCCAATAAAAATTAATGCATAAGGCTATGTAGACACTAACAAAGAGTACAATTGGAAATCTATTGCATCGGAATAGGAACATTATAAGTTTGATCATTCCTTAGTAGGCTACTATAAAATTTGCTTGGCTAATTAGCGAGCTCGATGACTTGAACTGTTCGACCATTTGTGTAAATAAAAACAATAGTAATTACACAATACTTCTCTAACACTTTCGGTTATCACGATTGTATTCGTTTTGACCCCAAGCAACTCTTGGATTTCGTAAGAACTATAGAGAATTTAAAACTTAAAACATTATCATAGAAGTGGATGTACTTCACATTTACATAGGTGATAAACTATCAAGAGTATTTTGTCACATTCTACTTGATTTTCAAGATATACGAATTGTTAAAAGCTATACTTAACCTAAATACTCTACAAAAAGCACTTTTCTATGGATAGGAGAATCATCATAACTTAAGTTATGTTATTCCATTTAACCAAGATTTTGAGATCTTTAATCAACAAGGTTGGTTTACCGTTACATAGACTTTTATTAGCAAGATTTATATCGAACTATACATTTTATTTATCAATTGATCCATAATGCTTTAACATTCCATCCTTGAAATCAAGTAACAAATTACCATTTACAATTAGACTCGTAAGAATATATATATATATATATATTCACATCCCTGTAACACAAATTCATCGCCAATTCTAGAAAGAAGCCACATAACGGATTATTATTATCTACATCGCTGGAATTGTGTATTTTTATATTAATAGGACAATTCAGGTCACATATGAAGACAATCATCGTATGAGTTCGAAACCTTTTGGCAAAATTGCAGAGCTGCATCATTGAATTTTTGTTCATATCTTCGAATTGGATCTTAGAGGCTTTGTAATCGCAATTGGTAAGTGTTAAATTTATATTGTTTCTACATCTTACTACATGATAGTTATATGTAGCCATGGCTTGGACAATTCAGGTCACAGACTAAATACAATCGTAGCATTAGATCAGAACGTTTTGACAAAATTGATAGTTGTGATATTGAATTGCTGTTCAGATCTTCGAATTACATCTTCGAGGCATCATAGATTCATAGTCACAATTGGTAGGTGTTAAATTTATAATTTTTTTTGCATCTTACTCATGATATTTATATGTAGGTGTGACTTGTAATAAATGTGATTAACAAAATTCCATGAAATTCATATGCTCAATCAAATATATAGATTTTAAGTATTAAATGCATATATCTGTGACCGATATACACACAATTTCATAGATGATACTATCGAAAAATCGTGTGATCCTTAATGCTAATAATGCGATTTAAGTTAATTGCATTAGTGCACTTTGTGTTTTTACATTGAATTTGACACCTTCTTAATATCGTGTTGTGGAACTATATGACAATTTGTGACCATTGTTAATTCAATTTTTATATTTGCACTAATAATAGTTTTTCAGTATTAGTTGTGACTCTTAATTATATATATGTGACTCACCATTTTGTGTAGATCTGCAGACATGGGGTACAAGCATGTATGTTTGTTGAATGGGTCGCAAGTATCATTAGTGTTGGTTGATCATAATTGTTCTTATATGGGAATCTTGTGGATATTGTAATGGCCAAGTTTAGATTAGATCCTACTAAGGTGGCAGTCACAATAAATTATGTACTGAATACTGATATGCCTCCCGTCTAAATGAAGAGTAACAATAATGTATTATCTTACATGATGCTAAAAGGTATGGATTGTGATCTTGCCAAATATCCAATAAACATTGAGGTGCTGTTGTGGAAATAAAGCAACAATCTGTAACAGTTGAAATCGATGTACGATCTACTGGAGAGTTATTGTCATTAAAAGATATGACATGAGAAATATGCCAGGCAATAATAGAACCATCTAGTCACAGATATGAGCATGGACTCATAGTTGTATCCGTTCCTAATGCTAGAGGTGGAAGAATGAATGGTTTTTCGTAACAAGGAGCTTCTGAAGCTAAGTCTATCTTTTTATGCAATGCAACACATGTTTGAATTTGTGGTTGTTCGATCGGATAAGAAGAAATATCTTGTCAAGTATTCACATAATGATTGTAGTTGGATATTCAAATCATTAATGATGTGAATGACAAATCTATTTAAGATTAGACGGATTACTAATGGTCACATTTGTGTTTCAAACATAGTATTTGGCTCTCACATGCAAGTATCAACATTAGTTGTGTCATCGCGTATCAAATAAAAATACACCTTGTTGTGTACTATATACACTCATAACGATATATGTAATGATATGTTGCATACGTATGAAGTTTTTTTGAATTATGTGAAGGCCTGGAGATCTTAAAAGCAAACTTTGAAAATGATTCGAGGTGATCCACTGATTGATTTGGGAAGATGCCAAGCTTCTTTTTCATTCTTCAACAGATAAATCCTGGCATGGTCATAGCATTAGATCTTGATGGTCACAATAAGTTCAAATACTGTCTATAGCACTTGGTGCATCCATTTGAAGATGGATGCATTGTGGGCCTGTGATTGTGGTAGATGGCACGTATTTGAATGTACACTATGGTGGTACTCTTTTTACTGCATGTATACAGGACGCTAATAACAGTATATTGATACTTGCATTTGGAATTGGTAATAACGAGAATGATAGGTCGGTCATGATTTTCGGAAATATTGAAGAGGTTCTATGGGGATAGGGATGAATTGTGTTTTTTTTTATCGAATTGCCACAACAGTTTCAATAATGCAATTGTAAAGGTCTATCCAGAAACTTGTCATGGAATTTGTTTATATCATCTCTTACAAAACTTGAAATCATATTATGGAAAATCCAATCGCAACATAACGCAAGCATTCAATTCAGCGGTCCGCGCATACAAGTATAGGGACATGGCACGTAGTACTTTCACGAAGTTGGCCAATAAGTATGAAAAGATGATACGGGAAATGAACACTGATTCGAGAAATTTCAGGATAATTTATATACTTATTGTATGAAGCTTATTCCTTGTGACCTAAATCATATAGATGTAACCTGAAATATATAGGTGTGTCGCCTAATTGGGGACAATGTTTTATTAGTTCAGGAGCTTCTCCATACTTTGGATGATAGAGTATGATAGGGTAACACTATGCTGAAACTAGACATGGCTAAAGCATATGATCGCACGGATTGTGGCTTCATTTATTCTGTATTGGAGGCCTTTGGATTTGATCAGATCTGGATCGATAGGACCAGGAGGTGTATCTCTGAGTGTCGTTTTTCTATACTCCTAAATTGTCGTCTATGCAATTTTCTTCCCTCACGAAAGCTCAGACAGAGAGATCCTATCTTATCATCCTTGTTCATCATAGCCGCATATTATTTCTTACGCATGCTCACTTAGAGGTTTTCGGAGTATCCCAGTATGTATTATCGACATGGATGTAGTACTTTTGTCTCACACCTTTCATTTACTGATGATATGATCATATTCGCCAATGATCAGAAACAGTCTATCAGGAGGATTCTTGATTTTCTGTAGCATTATGAAGAGATTTATGGTCACTTGGTGAATAGGGACAAGAGCGAAATCATACTACCCAGACGGGCATCTATTAGTCAAATCAGACAATTGGAGATTTTGACTGGTTTTCGACACCAGCAATAGCCTTTCACTTATCTGGGAGTCCCTTTATTTAAGGGGACCAAGAGAAGCTTCATTAATGATGACCTTATCCAGAAGGTCAAGGAGAGGGTCTCAAGTTGGGCTTCACGACTTTTATCATATGGGGGCCGTGTTACTTTGCTGTAGTCAGTGCTTTCCTCCATGCCATTACACCTTCTTCAGATCATGCAACCCCTAAGGCTATCCTGAAGAAACTTGAGAGCATCTTTGCGCGATTCNATAAACTTGAGAGCATCTTGGCGATTTCCCAGTAGGACTCCAAGGAATAGGCACAACGTTTACATTGGCAAAGTTGGAAGGAGATTTTCCTTCTTACTTATGAGGGTGATCTAGGCTTCAGGAGATTATAGAATGTGGTGGACACCTTCTCCATGAAGCTTCGGTGGTTGTCCCATTCTCAGAGATCTCTTTGAGCCCACTTCTTATGGGACTATTATTATATGGGGATACATCATTTACTCACAGTAGTTCTTTACTCACCTTTTCCTATCTGGACGAGGCTGAAATTAGTTGGGCCCTGGACAGAGGCATACATTGCATGGAACCTTGGTGCAGATCATGTTTTCTTTTGTCATGATTGCTGGATGGGTGAGACCACATGGCATCCCTATTCCCACACAGACATTACACTTCTGCAAGGGTGCAGGATTTCTATGACAATATCAGGTGGGATATAGGATGTTTATTACATGTTCTCCCTCTTCCTATGGCGGAGCAGATACTGGCTATACCTTTATGTGTAGATACTCTGGATCGAACTTTTTGGCGGAATACATCAGATGGTAGCTTCGTTACCAAGTCAGCATGGTAGCTCATATGTTCAGGATGCTAGTATCAGGGCTCGTATTGGTTACTATGGAGCTCGATTTTATCCGTCACTGTCTCATTTTTCTGTTGGAGACTATCGCATGATCTTTTTTCTTCATATGGGAGGACTGTTTTGAGCGGTGCATTAGCGAGGGGATTTGACATTTGCAGTCATATTTGGTATTTTTATGGACCCTCTTCCTCACCTTCCCCTATTCTGGTTTGGTGGTGCATTCCATCAATCGGATCTACTAAGATCAATACTAATGGATGCGTCGAGTATGGTTGTGCGAGTGAGGGAGGCATCATCAGAGATCACGCATGACACTGTATCAAGGCTTTCTCAACTTCATATGGACCATGTATGATATTAGAGGCAGAGCTCCGGGCTTTTCTTGATGGGATTTTACTAGCTCAGGGACCGAGTTATTCAGCGATTTGGGTTGAGTCAGATTCTACAGTGGCTATTCACTGCATCACTAGAGGAAGAGGACCATGAGCTATTCAGGGCATACTTAGACGTATCACAGACATCACATGTTTCGACCTAGATACAGTCTCCCATATTTACAGAGAATGAAACCACGTTGTAGATGCTCTTGTTATTAAGGGTTGAGATCATTGACAATATCAGGTATATGGACCACTTGACCTACCACGATATATTAGGGCACTAGTACAAGTTGATAGACATGGATTGTCCAGTATCAAATTTTGAATTTTATTTTAACTTTCAATGCTTATTTTGTTTTTTTTATTTTTACATTAGTTCTTATTGTAAAGGAAGTAGTACTTCATTGTTTACTATTTATTCTTGTCATTTAATTTCATTATAAAGGGATGTAGTACTTTCTCTTTTACCACTCTCATTGTTTTCATGTAACCACGGTATTCTTCCGTCACAAGTGAAGATATATTAATAAAATCTCAAAGGTACCATCCTCCTTTAACTAAAAAAAATATATATGTGTGTGTGTGTGTCATGAACTTTGTCATGAACATTGACTAAGCTTAAATTATTTTTGTTGGCATTATTTGGAGCATATTTTGTGAATTGATTATAGAAGTTTACACTGTTCGATATTTTTGGCAAGCTATTTATATGTAGATCAATATCACATTTGCTTTATTATATTGTAGATAATCTTGTTCGGGACGAGCAAAAATTTAAGTTTGAGAGTAATTGATAAGTATATTTTGTATACTTATTTAATACCTAAATAAGCTTATTATTGATGAAAAGAGCGGATATCAACTCATAACTTAGTAATTTGGCTTTTGTAGGTTATAAATCCCAAATGGAAAGAAAACAAGGCAAAATGGAGTAAAAATGGACCAAAAGTGTACAAAATTATGAAGTTGGGGACTAAAATCCATAAGTGCAGAAAGACGAGGGATCTTGGATACAATTTATGGAGGATGTAATTGAAAGAAAAGTCAAATTTTGAGGACCAAGTTGTACATGATTAAAGTTGAGGGGATCTTTAGTGCAAATTACTAGAGAAATTGTGTGCAAAAGAGGAAAAAAAACCTCACGGTGCCTAGGCGTGAAAAAAATTGGGGACCATTTTAAATGTTTTTCCAAAATTTGGGGACTTGGCTGCAATTTTCCTAAGGTTTTATAATATTAAAAACGGGCCGCCACTAATTTGGGCTCTTTCTTCCTGTTCTTCTGCCTTTTCATTTTTCTTTCTTTTTCTTTTTTGATGTCTCTTGTAAATTTTTGGGGGAAAAGTCGAGTACAAGGAGAATCAATCAAATGAGATGGAAAAACTTTGGGGAAATCAAGAGCTAGCTATTATTATTTCACAAATCCAACCAAAAAGGATTTTTTCTATAATCTTGTATTTTCACCATTGTTTTGCCAAACTTATAATATATTGTTATAAATATTCTCTCTCTCTCTCTTTTTTTTTTTTCATTTGTATAAAATGAGTTAATTATTTATGTTGAGATTTATAGTAGTCGCTTGACCTAGATTTAATTGTTTCTCAATATTTGCTCTTCGATGTTAATTACTTATATTCATGTGTATTTACTATTGTATTTCGTGCATTTTCATTTATGTGGTCAATGAATGATTGTCTTTAGTAATTTGTACATCGTTCGAGAGAAAATTGTGTATTTTAAGTCAATAGTAGAAATTCTAGATTTGTGTAGGGGATAGAGATATACACCTAACCATAGGTGACCCATTGAGCTATTTTTACAAAGATTTAATACAATTGTTTGTTTTTAATCGACATAAAAATATATTAGGTTAAACTAATCAATTATAGCTAATTTCACTCGAGAGAGGCAATTAGCTAAACTTGAAAAATTGAGTCTAACATCGTAAATGAATAATATGATAATTAGCTTGTGCAGAAATTAATTAGGCGACAGTTAAGCGAACCATCCCAACCACTTTTTCCTCCGAAAATTTTCCAAGTTTTTATGTTTTCTTACTTTGTAAGTTTTTAGTTATTTTTTTAAATCACAATCTTTATTGTGTGTTTGTTTTTAATGTTAGAATTAAATTGATTAAAATTGTGTAATCCAAAGTAAACATTTGTCGAGGGTGAGAAACGCAAGTTTGACCCTAACAACACCTAGAGATCGGTGAATAGGTGTAATATGTGGAATTAAAAATTTATTAACTAATTTGCAACAAGTCATCAATTAATTATCTCTTGATGATTAATCATGCACATCGTTTAACCCTAAGTTTAAATACTGCAGATCATACATTCAATATATATAAAACAGTAAATGAACAATGATATATGATCACGGAGAAATCCAATTGGAAAAAACTCCGGGCACTTTGCCAGTCAATCTACTATAAACGATTTTTTACTTACAGTCTACCAGACTAGACGACGACACGTGCTATCTGATCTCATGACTGCAATTTGACAGCTCTCTTGAATTTTATGCTCCCCTGCACCAATTCCACCAGCAATAACCAACGCTTTTCTGGAACTCCACTATCCTACAACAGCCCCTAACTTGGTGGAATCGCCTATCTCTTGTGGATCACGAAGAACAACCCATTCTTCACAGACTGGAACTCCAGTCGCCTTACTTGATTTTTGGCACCTCTGATAGATACATAGGAAGTGTGTTTTTGGTATTTGGATTTGGATCTGATGTTTTTCTCATTGACCCTAACAACACCTAGAGATGGGTGAATATGTGTAATATGTGGAATTAAAAATTTATTAACTAATTTGCAACAAGTCACCAATTAATTATCTCTTGATGATTAATCATGCACATCGTTTAACCCTAAGTTTAAATACTGCAGATCATACATTCAATATATATAAAGCAGTAAATGAACAATGATATGATCACGGAGAAATCCAATTGGAAAAAACTCCGGGCACTTTGCCAATCAATCTGCTATAAACGATTCTTTACTTACAGTCTACCAGACTAGACGACGACACGTGCTATCTGATCTCATGACTGCAATTTGACAGCTCTCTTGAATTTTGTGCCCCCCTGCACCAATTCCACCTGCAATAACCAACGCTTTTCTGGAACTCCACTATCCTACAGCAGCCCCTAACTTGGTGGAATCGCCTATCTCTTGTGGATCACGAAGAACAATCCATTATTCACAGACTGGAACTCCAGTCGCCTTACTTGATTTTTGGCACCTCTGATAGATACATATGAAGTGTGTTTTTGGTATTTAGATTTGGATATGATGTTTTTCTCACTACCAAGAACGAATTTCAAAGAAACATGAAGGTTGAAAGCTATGAAGATAAAATAATATTGACAGCACATTGTTTGCTTATTGTTCAACATTGGAAAATCTCGTTCTGAGGCTGTTTGATATTTATAGCCAGGATAAAAAAAGATGGGTCGGGAACAAAACCTTTAAAACTCGAAATAAAAATTTTCCGTATAAACATGTCGCTCGAGCGAGGAGCCAACGACAGTGTGTCGCTCGAGCAAAGGAGGGGCGACGGTCTAGCGACGATGTTTCTGCTATTGTAGCTTGAGCCAGCCTTTGGTGACAGTCTAGGGAAAATCTACGCCGTTTTCCTCCTTGTTCCAAACTCGAAACCCTAAACCTATTTAACTTTTAAACAAATTGCACATTACTTCTTGAACTTTTACACTCTATCATTTTAAGTCCTTTTGTTCACATAATTTGCTAATTACAAAGTCAACTAAATCTAACAAACTCCTCATTTGGCATTCTATGACAAAATACTAATCTATGTCGAGGCAGTAATAAAATAAAAGTTACAGACTTAAAACAATGATACGACCTAAACTACAAACTGTCTTGAACGAACTCTGCAGTACCTGTTTCCTGAAATAGATAACTCAAATACCAGTGTAAAATGTGTGAAAAACAGGATCAAAGATAATCACAATTCAAACAGTTCAATTGTAGGTGTCATTTAACCAATTGTAACTCATATAGCATATTTTTCAGTTTTAAATCACAAACTAAACTAAGACACACTATCAATGCACCCAACACAGCAAAAAGAAACATTGACACTGTAAAAATATCAAAAACTTAATTTAGTGAAACATAACTCAAACAAATATGCATATTTTCCCCCTAACTGCAAACTCTCAAAGTGTTTAAGAAGAAGGTAAACGTATCTATGTCTTACCCCCAACGACCCCTCAGACATAAAATGCAAATTAACAAATGATATCAAATCAAATCAAATCACTTTTGCAATTCAAAATTTTTCTCATCCTTTTTGTCACAAAATGACAAGGGACAAAGCAAAATCACACAACATCTCAAGAATGTAGGTATAAGCAATCACAAGGATATGCAGTGAACGGTAAACTTTCCCACAATTCCAACTTAAAGCACCCATGGAGTAAATGATATAAGTGACTCATATGTATTAAGTGTCACTAATCATCTGGCAGTAGGACTCCATACCTTAATTTTGTGAGAAATGACATGCTAAACATCACTGCTAATAAGTATATTTCTCTACTTATGAAAGTCAAACCGTATAGCACATTAGAACTTACATATGAAAGCTCATTTCTAATGAAGAATTTATTTTCTCCCCTTGACTTATAACAAAAGTATTTTTCTTTTTGTCACAACTTTCAATAGGAATGCTCATATTTTTTTTTTCATCTGAAGTGCATGCTCCTCTCCATTAAGCGACTAGTATGACCACTTTAACGAGTTTTAGGCCGTTAACCCAAGTCAAATGACTATAGGCACTAGGTTATGAGAAACCCCACATGCGTAATTACTCAAGTCAAGTAGGCTTCGAAAAGAAACATTAAGATATTGAGTCCCTTATTATTATTTTTTCAGACAGATATTGATTCATGCAGGGATAATATCGAGCTTAAGTCTAATAAAAATGGTCAATTCATATTCAAGGTCATCCTACTAACATGTGACTGTCATCCCAAATCTCACACACGCCGTAGAGTCCCCTGTCAAGATCATAGTGTGTGCCGTACAGATGGTATATGAAGAGACCTATATTAAATACTCCAAAAGTATCCTAAGCTATGAACGAGAATTATATTATAACTCACTAACTAAACTCATGCTTGATTACGACTTACAAAATTGTATATCGTGCTATAAAAACAATTTCCCGCAACAACCTTTTTGTTCTTCTATTTTTTTTGAAAAAGTTAAATCATAACAATGAAAATTTGTTTTTCTTTGTTTTTTTTTCAATTAAAACGTGAATGTACCAAGCAGACAAAGCAAAAGAAAATTCACACATGAATAAAACACAAAAATAGAAAGTGAAAATGCATGAGAACAAATAAATAAATAAATATGATGCATGCAAAATTCAATAATACATAAAGATAAAGTATGAGTATGCATCAAAAATACCTAATCAGTTAGGTATGCAAATACTCTTACCTTTAAGAGCACCGTGATCTATTTCAGAATTTTTCAGATCATTTTTCTTCATCCAACTTGCCTACTGACAGGACTATTCCTATTCATCTGCGCCATTAATTTCATCAATTGGCTCACTTGATTAGTAAGAAAGTCAATCTGACCAACAAACTCATGATTCTTATTTATATTTAAGTTCCAACTTCTATTTCTATTCAGGAAATGATGACACCTAGGCTTTATGTGTCCTAACTCACCACAGTGAAAATATGTAGGGATAAACCTATGACCATTGGTATGTGATAGTTGATATCTAGGCCTAGGTTGGCGGATCCTACGCTGTCTAGTAGGCATCTGTCCTACACATCCCTCATTCTTAAGGTCGGGGTAGGCACATGTTTAGGCTGGTCAGTGGCAGGGACAAATGTGGTCTTAGAAGTACTAGCAATGTTTTCCTTAAAGCCTAAACCTCCCTTATTTTTAGCTGGCTTGTCCATTTCTAAAATGTTATCTAACTTTTCAGAACTGCTAGAGAAGGTAAGCAGTTGAGACTTAGAATATTTTATATCGCTCAGAAGGTTCTTAACCTGAATTTCCAAGGTCTCTTTCTCAGTGATCAACTCGCTGACTCTCCTAGAGGACTTCTCAAGCTCACTAGTGAGGTTCTTAACCCTAGTCTCTAAAGTTTCATTCATGGATTTCAATTCACTTAGGATCGAGGTAGATTCCTTAATATGCGCTACTAACTTTTCATTTTCCAATTCAAGTTCCTTATTCTTCGCATTCAAGGCTTTGTTTTTAGTAAGAATCTTAAGACTCTCCTCATACACCTTATCATAAGCCTCTTGGATATCTTCCTCACTCATGGACTCTTCTTCAGATTGTTCATTCTCATCCTTCATTTCACCCTTCTCAGTCTCACCGTCAGATTCGATTGCAGCAATTGAGGTGAAGGCCATGTAATTTTGTTCATCTTCACCACCAGATGTCTCAGTCTGATAATTGAAATCTAACTCCTCATCACTCATAGTCACGGCAAAAGCCATATGATGTTCTTTACCCGAACTCCTCTTCAAATTAGGACATTCACTCCTAATGTGACCAAACCCCTTGCACTCATGGCATTGTATAGATTGAGATTTCTTAACGGGAGTCCTAGAGGTGTTTTTCTCACGTCTACCTCTTGAGAGTTTACTAGGGACATCACTATTCCGCTCTTAAGGCTTTCTCCTATTCCTCATCACCTTCTGAAATTTTTTAATGAAATAAGCAATTTCGTTGTCCCTAAGAGTCTCAGTGTCAATGGACTCGCTCTCAACTCCTCTAACAGTGTTCATGGTGATGTATTTAACCTTTCTGGGTTGTGAGATAGTGAGTTCATAAGTTTGAAGTGATCTTACGAGTTCTTCAATTTTAACATCATCCAACTCCACATAATATTGTAGTCTACCACATTAGCTATCTCCCTATTCAAACCATTCAAAAATTGGGNCAGTATCAGTGGACTCGCTCTCCTCTTCTCTAACAGTGTTTATGGCAATGGATTTAACCTTTTTAGGTTGTGACACGGTGAGTTCATAAGTTTGAAGTGATCTTACGAGTTCTTCAATTTTAACATCATCCAACTCCACATAATATTGTAGTCTACCACATTAGCTATCTCCCTATTCAAACCATTCAAAAATTGGGCCATGGTGACCTCCTGTTCCTCTACAACATTCGCTCTAATTATAGCAACCTACATCTCCTTGTGATAATCTTCCACACTCCTAAATTCTTGATAAAGGCTTTGTAATTTTTGATAAAGATACCAATAGTAATGATTAGGAACAAACATCTTCCTCATGATAGCTTTCAATTTTCCTCATGTTTCAATAGTCCTCTCATGATTCATCCTCCTAGATGTTGCTATTTGATCCCACCAAATGATAACATAATTAGTAAACTCAATGATAATAAGTTTTAAATACGGAAAATCAGTTAGCCAACGTTTTCGCTAAACCTATGGCGCTTGATCGATTCTCACATATTCGAAGAGGTTTGGATATTATTGATGAATTCGAAGTACATGACTGGGTTAAATTCATGCTAAATGTTCTTATTTGTTTTATTTCTATATCCGGTATTATTTAATATTTATTATATATTTGATTTAGTATGTTAAAAAAGGGGCCAAAATAAATCGATTGGACTATTTAGTAAATTTGTTCGGATTGACAGAACAAAATAGAGAAAAGAGTCTCTATCAACCCGGACGTCCGGATAGTGAACAGGATATCCGGTTCGACGAAAAATCACTTTTTAAAATATGCATTTCAACATCTTCTCCCTCTTTTTCTTCCCTATCTCTCATATTTCTTTCCCTCAATCTTCTCTAAATTCTTCATATTTCCATCTCTAATCGTCAGATACTCTCAAAAATCGAAAACCCATCACTGTTACACCCTAAATCTATCAAAAACTAAAATTTTCATTCACTACAACTTCTAATCCACACATAATCCGAACCCTAGACCCTTCTCTTCTCATTTTTTCAACAATTATGAGGTCTAAACACTCAAGAGAAAAGACTTAAAAGTACCGTGAGAAGATCTCCTCCTCTTTCCTTAGATGAAGAATTTGATATGGAAGTCGAAGAGCCTAAAAATACCTTCGAAAAATCACCCATTCACATTGGTAAGAATGTTGATTTCTTTGAATTTACCATTAAAGCATCCACATTTCACATTGAAGAATATTTTGTCAACATGGGTTGTGTCTTGATAGTGACTATGGAGGAACGAGCCAATCCCAACCTTATGAAAGCATTTCATAAAAATATGCCTTCGAGTTGTTTTGGATAATATTTTTTGCTTAATCGAAGGAAAACAAATTATCATTACAAAATCCATTATCCAAACTATACTCGAACTCGATGAATGTGAAAATCAAGTTTTTCTACACAAAACTCATCCCATTTTTGAAGGATACGATCTCGTTTCCACTTGTCGACGTGTAATAGGAAATTGTTTTGAAAATCCCGCCAAACTTAGTGTAAATTAACTTATCCTACATGGTAAAGTTTTACAAAATAAAGTCATTGAGACAAAGTTAGAAACATCAATCTCCTTATTTTTTTATTCTTTCTTGGTTAGGCTTAAATTATATTTCCCGACCATTGCTCTCAGACACATGAGACTTGTTCATTCTACACGACACATTAAAGCCCTATCCTACGGCATGATTCTTACCAAAATCTTTAAACATCTTGACGTTTCTTTCCATGGTGAGGCTTTCGTATCTCTTTGACCTACTGACACCATCAGCATTCACACTCTCAAGTATATGAAAATTGTCAAAGGTGGATAGTGGATAGCCTATGCTAAAGGGTTTGATGCTGATTTGGGTCCCTCGACCTTACCGCTCGAAGGGGATGACGATGATGATGATACTGTACCACACCACATCCCAAGCTAAATTGCTCCATGTCCTGCCGGAGGTTTTACATTCACCGAAGACCATTACAATCTCCTCAATGGACGTATTGATTCTCTTACATCCTTCAATGACGGCCTTGGTGGGATGCTTCAACAATTGTAAATTCAACAAGTTGCAATTCAAGCTCAATAAGATGCAATTCAAGCTTAATAAGCGGTGATGCAAGCTCAGCAAAATGCTTTTTATGCTGACTTTCCTCTTTGCCTCCTCCGAGGCATTAGCTATGGTTTGCATTCATGCTTATGTATTTTGGATACACTTATGTTTAGTCTAAATTCTTCATGCTCTATATTAACTTCTAATTGATTGGCATCTCGTGTCACTTTAAGGGGGTATTTTATTGCTATTATTGGTGCCTATGATTGCCTTTTTTTTTTCTCTTACATAACTTGTTTTCGATCCTCTCATTATACTTTTTGCTTATGGCAAAAGGGAGAAGACATATGAGATGAGATGCATGTATTTTTTTTTTCTTATGCTTGAAACGAATGTGATAAATTAATATGACGAATTTGATATGTTTGAGATGGTTATTGACTTGTGAAAGGTAGGGGAATATATGAATCACATGTTATCTCTATAATTTTAATTCCTTATCAATTGTTGTTATCACTTTATGTAAATTATCTTGTTTGTCATAATCAAAAAGGGGAAAAGTGTTGACCTATGATTGACTTGATCCTTAATATTTTGATTATAACAAAAAATTAAATTATATTTTTAACAATTGAATTTAAGTTTTCAATACTATTGTTGCAAAGTTCATCGATTGATGACAAAAAGATCGCTATAAAAAGACTTGCATCGGACGATCAATAAATATCGAAATGGAAGTCAAGCAATCATGGTACATCACTCGAGAAAAAGAATTTCAATCGAAGATATTAGATTAAGTTGTTTCTATTCATGTGTAAATGTACAACACTTCAATATATAGCAATGAATTATTAAGAGCTCAACGAAAAATTATTTAATGAAAACACTTGTATAAAAATTATTTCAAAAAAACACTTGCATAAATTTGTGTGCATTTTGGTTGATTGACTTATTTATTCTCAACTTGCTTAAATTTGAATCAATTTTTCGAAAAAGGTTTGAAAATCAATTCACCCCTCTATTGGTTAGTTATTCTTGGACTATCAAAATTGAAATTTGAGTAGAAGATAGAGATACACTTTTACTAATTTTGCCATCATTGATTGAATTTTTTTGGTGATTAAATGCTCTTAATTAAAGCTTATTTTTATTCACGTAGAAATATAAAGAATTGGCTTAATTGAGCATGATTCGTTTGAGCTCGAGATAGATAAATCCATTAATTTAGGAGAATTTTAGTAGTTACACATAATTAATTATTGCCAAAATTTAATGTTATAAAATAAGGAGATAATTATGGGGAACTTCTGAATCTTAACACTTTTCATACATCAAATACAACTATAAATTGTTAGGTAGTGCACTTTTTATTTATTTTAGTAGTTTATATATACTATTCATGATAAAAATCAAAATAATCTTTAATTATTATTTTTTAAATAGGAGTTCAAAGTAGTTAAATCAACAATTAGATAGTAATCCTTGCATGAATGAAAAATTGATCTCTTAAGTCCACTTTACTAGATGTTAATCGATGTCTTATACTTGTAATAGAAATCATGCAACACTATGGAACATCAAGTATCTACATCTATGTTGTAATCATTTATTTTCTGACGAATGAGAAACAATAATTTCTTAAATTTGAATTGTAATTGGAATAATAGAAAGGTGATACAGTCTTCTTGTATAGGTAGGTTATATACATGCGAATGCAAATTTCTTAAAAAGATCGTACATCAAAGGATTCCCAATTTACTAAAAGCCTCAAAAATTCCAAGACACATTTTTTTTAAGGAAAAGGGTGAAATGTCAGTAGTGAGCACGCAAAGACGCAAAGAATCACCATCTTAATTACGTGAGGTACGGGATAGGTCATCGAGAAACCGTATTATTCTGTGTATTTATGAAAGTTAAGACAAATTAGGAAGGAAAGAAATGATAATTACATGTTTATGTTGGGAAGTAAACTTGATTTTGGAGTAAGTAATATGGGTTTAAGAATTTTGCTCGTAGGCCCATTTCAAAGGCCCAACAAAGTCTAGCATTTTCTAGAATTATATTCTAGAAAGATCCATATTAACACTTTTCATACATCAAGTACAACTATAAATTGTTAGGTAGTGCACTTTTTATTTATTTCAGTAGTTTATACTATTCATGATAAAAATCAAAATAATCTTTAATTATTTTTATTTAAATAGGAGTTCAAAGTAGCTAAATCAACAATTAGATAGTAATCCTTGCATGAATGAAAATTTGATCTCTTAAGTCCACTTTACTAGATGTTAATCGATGTCTTATACTTGTAATAGAAATCCCGCAACACTATGGAACTTCAAGTATCTACATCTATGTTGTAATCATTTATTTTTTGACGAATGAGAAACAATAATTTCTTAAATTTGATTCTAAGTTGAATCCCATAGCAACAAAAATATTTTCGAAATTGTAATTGGAATAATAGAAAGGTGATAAAGTCTTCTTGTATAGGTAGGTTATATACATGCGAATGCAAATTTCTAAAAAAGATCGTACATCAAAGAATTCCCAATTTACTAAAAGCCTCAAAAACTCCAAGACACCTTTTTTTTAAGGAAAAGGGTGAAAAGTCAGTAGTGAGCACGCAAAGACGCAAAGAATCACCATCTTAATTACATGAAGTACGGGATAGGTCATCGAGAAACCGTATTATTCTGTGTATTTATGAAAGTTAAGACAAATTAGGAAGGAAAGAAATGATAATTACATGTTTACGTATGTTAACTTTAATTTCGTGCATCCCTCTGTTTTCTTCTTTTAAATATTTTCCTGCTTATATAAGTACGAACTTTGAATGGTGATCTAGTTACATGCATTAACATTTTGTTTGGTAAGCTCCACACTTTGAGTGTACTCTTCTCAGATATTATATATGGCTATCATTAGGGGCAGACCCAGCACCTGGCCAATCTCCCTGGCCGCCCGTGCTGGGTCCGTCGAAAATTCTTCAGAGTTCGGCTCACAGTCTTCAGACAACAACCACCGGGAAGGAAGAAAGATGAAGAACAGGAGGAGGAGGAAGGCTGCTGGGTCTGGGCTGGAGCAGAAGAACAAAATAAAATTTTTGGGCCTCATTTAAACAAAATAAAAGGCCCAATTTTTTAGCCCAATTCGGTCCAAATTCCAATCCATTTAATAAAAACCAAATAAAATGAATAAGTCCAATCCATTTCTCATTTCTATTGGCAGTGGATTGGGCGACGGGGCTACGGTGAATGGGTGATTGTTAGCATCTTGGCGAAATTAATTTGGGGTCTGAGGGAGGCTGTCGCGCCGGTGCCGTGCCAGCTGGACTGTGATTGTTTGGGGTGGGGTGGGATGGGCTGGATCCTGGAATGGGGCTGGGCCCGCTGGACTATGGATTGTGGTCTTGTGGACCTGTCACCTGTGGAATCGTGAGACCGTGAGTCAGTGAGTGGAGTGGAGGCTCGACTCCGTG